>BMAO01023764.1:0-102659 GCA_019973975.1 Trichonephila clavata
TTCCTTAAATTTTTGAACAAAAAAGAATAAGGTGTTCAACACTTTGCTCTTCACCAACAATGCAGTCACAGAGTTCGGATGGGCACATGTAAGTTTTTTTCAGGTACACTTTAAAATTACCATGATCAGTAAGGAATTGTGAGATTTTATAATTTGTAAAAAAAGTGATTACAGATAGTCTCCGTGAAATGGTCAGAAAAGAGTAATCTGATTGGATGTATTAAGTGCTCCAAGAACAGAAAGTTTTGTAAAAACTTTTGAAATTTGTTTTGAAAAATTGACGATTAGAGAATAAAATTTTAAATTTTGTTTTGAAAGAGGTTTTATATGAGAGTTCTTTTTTCCAAAACGCGGTACTTATTTTCCGAAAAAAATATTCTTAGTGATATGATAATGTTGAAGATGATCATGCGATTGTTGAATAGGATTTTTCTGTACTGCTTCTACTGCTTTTATGCGACTTGTCCTTTCTAGAATAAATTCATTACGATATTTTCCTCCAGCATTTACTTAAACACAGTTTCATATTCAGCTGTGTAATCCTAATTCACTTTTGTTGCCTTACATCTGCTTATCATCTTTAATTTTTTATAAATGTTACTTTTACATATTTGATTCTCAAACACCTCTTATACATAACATTTTGTGTTCAATTTTATATTACTCTGAACTTGAACTTCTTGTGATTTCAAGGCAACTACACTCATTTCCATAAATTCAGGATAATGAAATTCAGGCAAAGAAAGAGACAGAAGCAAAACAAATTTCACTTATTTGTAAAGTCTATTTATTAAACAAAAGGTAAAGAGCAAAAAATATGCTATATGTTTGACATAATTAATAAAAAGTGCGATTTTTACTCCCTGGAGCAAATTTCAAAAAAGAACCTATTTACAAAAAACAGTATAACATGGTTAGTATGATGGTTAATACGGAGTATGTCTCCCGGACGATGCAATACAGGCCTTACAGCGCCTAAACATGCTGAGTATCAAATTATCAATCTGATCTTGGGGAATATTACACCACTCATCAAGCAATGCCCTCCGAAGTTCCGGTAGACAGGTGGGAGGGGGTTGACGGGCTGCAATTCGTCGGTCAAGCATATCCCACACATGATCTATTGGATTCAAGTCCGGTGAGTATGCTGGCCAATCCATACGGGTGATATCCTCCTATTGAAGGAATTCGTCTACAATGTTTGCACGGTGAGGACGGGCGTTGTCATCCATAAACAGAAATTCAGCACCTATGGCGCCCCGAAACAAACGTACATGTTGTTCCAGAATGACATTCCGATAGATGTGGCCTGTCATCGTTACACTCTGAACATGCAGGTCAGTTCTGGAACCAAGAATAATTCCTCCCCAAACGAGCCATCCTGCACCACCGTAACAGTGTCGTTTAATGGTGTTCTCTTGGTGGTAACGGGTACCTGGCGCTCTCCATATGAAAGTCCGGCGAGAATCTGACAGCAAACTAAACCTGGACTCTTCGGAAAACATCATTCAAGATAACTGTTGCGGTGCCCACAATGTATGCTCTCTACTCCAGATTAATCACAGGCGACAGTGAGTTGCGGTAAGGGGAACACATCTGACAGGCCTACGAGCATATAGACCAATGTGCCCTAAGCGTCTGTACACGGTCTGCCTTGAAACTGCCGTACCGGTAGCTGAAGAGAGCTGACGAGATAGGTCTGATGCTGTGCTGCGTCTGTTTCTTTTGGCAGTAACTGCCAAATACCGGTCCTCATTCAGCGTTGTAACTCAGGGGCGACCTGTTCTGTAATATCTACTGACATTACCATCATCTTGGAATCGTTTCCAAAGCCTGGAGATGACACTCTGGGCGATTCCAAGTTCCTCGGATACTTCCAGCTGGGTTCGCCCACATTCCATTCGTCCGATAATTCTACCACGTAAAAGATCATCCAAATGCTTCCTTTGTGCCATAACTATGCGGTTATTGCACTGAAAGTCTTTTAGCGCTTGTGAACAATTTTACTTCTTTGCCACTATTCCTTATATACCCCTCTCTTACACTCTCGTCATTGTGACGTACTATCCGCGCCATCTGGTGGTTTCCTGTAACTTGCATATTCTTCTTCAAGATGTGTGTGATAATTCTACAGGTGAAATTTTTATTTTAGATTTAAATTTCTGTGTGATTCTGAATTATCTTTAAATTATGGACATGAGTGTATTTAAAGTACTCTATTTTGTCTAATTTTATTTATTTGCTTGTAAAACTTTTTAAATTGTAATCGCCGTGATTATACAACATGTAACACATTTTACTGTATAATTCAACTACCCAATATAAACTATATAGCCAGCTGCTCTGATAATTAATATGTGCTGGGTGTTCTGGTCTCTCTTTTCCTATTCTTCGTGAATAGAGTACAAGTAGTTTTCATCCAGAAAATCCACTAACAGCCTTATCCGATAGTAGGTGTACGCTCGATACTAACATTAATGGTCGCGCTAGTTGACTGAGTCACCCCAATCCTTTTTATTATAATTATTTTTATTGTACAATATAAATCGTAATAACAGTGAATAATTTAGCTAAGAGAAAGTATACTTACCTACTTTTATAAGGACTTTTCAATATTTGTTTCATACTTTTAGAAAAAATATCGAATAAAACTGAACCAAAATGTTTTAAATGTGCGTGACTTAAATAAAGGACACAAATCCCAGATATTTTTCGCTAACACATTACAGGAATGTTATTTGCAGACAAAGCTGTCATATTTTGTTAAAGTTATTGTAGCTTTATTGTCTTTTGATCGACAAATAGCATGTTGAACTTTTTTTTGCTTGTGTCTTTTTGACAGGGTGAAGCGTGTCTTGTGGTACACATATGTCTTCGTATTTTTCTTAATGGAGTTCTTTATGTAGCATTTGAAATGTTTCATTTCAAAAAACTGAAATGTTTCATGTTTGTCGTTTTCCTCAAATTTGTTTGTCCTTCCTCAAATGAGCTACGCGGCATTCCAGTTCTCGCCAAGTGATCTTTAGCGTGTTTTCTGTTACACTGCATATTTCTTTAAATATTTCAAACCATCTCTTCATTGTTTTTGCATCAGAATGCCCACAACAATGTCGAAATTTACGTGGAACATTTATAAGTGAATTCGCCTCGGGAAACCAAAGCACAAATTGGGCTTTTGTCTTGAGTTGACGTTATTTCAGCTGAAAATGATATATTCCTTTCAAATACCCCCTTCCCCAAGTCTCTCCTGAAAGTGTATTCCCGTCAACTATAGCACACAGAAAACTATTAAAACTAACCTATCTAGTTGTACAAAAATTACATTCTTATATTAAAAGGTTATTTTGTTATAAATTTTAATAATCAGGGTAAGACCTTAGGTCCTGTACCTGATTTATATGATTTATATTTTAAGTCTTTTACTTCCATTAAAAGCTCAAGTAGGACTTTTCTCATTCTCAGATCATTATGATTCTCGAGATATAGACTTATTTCTGCTCAATTTATTCACGTATTGTCATCCTGAAAAGCAAATATGACTGACAAGTACTCCTGTTTAAAACTCAGACGTTTCATAATACCTAGGTTATTTATTTGTTCCATCATTAAATGTCACTAGTACCTCTTTTACACCAATATCAACTACTGTTTTGGAGAATCTTGATATTTTTTATCAGTATTTCCAAATAGTAAAATTGAAAGATACTTTCGATATCTGAAACTTTTTACCCAAATAATTTTTTATATAATTTGATATGTATAATATAATTCTTTTATATAGTAAGATAGATCAGTAACTAAAGATTTAACTGCATACATAGTAGAGATAGGCAAGAAATTCCTTTGTTTTTTGGAGAAAGTATTTTTTGAGTTTTTGCACTGTAAGAAGTGCATCACAAATTATCATTCCCTGGGGTCAAAGTAAGGCATTGCTTCATCATTTGTGGAACGATAATAATGTTATTTAATCCAATATGATATAAAATATTTAATTGTACATTCCAAATCCGAGTAGAGTTTGGAGGGCTGAATCCCAACATAGGTATCATTCACAACGCTTGCTCATGGCTTAAAATTACGAGATTCCCTGCCAATAGCTTTCATGTTACTTCAAAGTGCGATTTAATTAAACAAGTTAACACTCAAACAAATTCAAATTAATGGAAGAAATTCTGTTTCTTTTTAAGCTTCACTTGTATGTAATGGAATCTTTGAACTCAATATTTTTACCCACTTTAAAAGATCAGATTAATTCGAAACTTTCCTCACTTATCCAGGACCGATGGCAATACAGTAATTTAATAATTTTGTTCCATTGTCCTGATCAGGATCATTAGGATTAACAATTTCCCATTTTCAGATCCCATGCCGTATCTGGCGACACATTTCAGATCCCATTTCCAGATTTGGTCACTAAACGATTAAGTTACAACATAGCTCGATTAACTATAAAAGTCTGTTTTTTAGCTTTTAAACTACAACTTATTTCCTTTCACATTTGTCTGAAAACGTAGAATTCTTTGAAGATATTTAAGTGCTTTTCTTGCTCTGTGTCTAATTGCTATTGGATATTGATGCGTTTTGCTTTAAAAAAGGTTCATAACACTCTATGTTAATTTTAAAATTATTTTTTTTGAAAAATTTATATTTAAAATGTCCAAATGTGCTAGCCACCTTAAAAACGAAAACATTTTTATGATTACAACAAAATAAAATTAGTTTTTGAAAATGTTTATTAAAAAATTACCTTGAAAATGTAGTTATCTCTAAAAAAGGGACATGGTCAAATCCTAAAATTAGTTAGTTTATATTTTTTAATTAAATTCTGCCTTCTGATTTTTCTAAATAAAAAGTAAAATACATCAATAAAAAGGTAATAATTCTGAGAATATAAAATAGAAAACAAGTTTAAGGATAAATTTTAGGGCACTGAGGTCTCTTTATGAAATTTAAAAACGATTTTCTTTTTCCATAAAAATTCAGAATTACATTTTATAAGTGTTAAGTATTAAATTTTACACAATAAAGATGGGTATTGTGTGCAAATTCCTTTGTAAGCTTTGAAGCATTTGCTTAAAAATTTTTAATTACTGAAATACCAATAGTTCATAAAATTAACACAATTCAAGTTGCATACAGCTTATGTAGTCGGTGCGAAAAAGATAAAATTTTCACTTATTTCACACAAAGTCATCAGTAAAATTTGAGGTGAAAATTAAACATATTTAAAAAATAATAATGCGTCTATTTCTCCCAAAAAACTTCAGAAGTACATAATTTAATATTTTGTATTCTACAAAAAGTGGCAAACAGTTCCGTTCTTCCTTATAAAATAATTAATTTCATTCAAAACTGAGCTTTTGGTTACATATTATTATCCCCACAGAATGCCTGAATATAAACCTTAAAATATAAAAGAATTTTATATTTTATCTGAGATGTGAGTGAGTGTTTATTAGCGTCGCACTTATAGCAACACGAGGGCTATTGACAACGGATTTCATAATATTGAACTGGGGTCAAGTGACGATGACGATATCTGAGACAGCACTCTACTCTCCTAACTTCCTTACCACATCAACGTGAGGACTGAGCCACCACGGATTTAACGTGCATCAGCCTCTTTAAACGGTGGGTCTTCACTAGCACCTGAAATTGAACCCTCAACTCGACAACTCTGATCATAAGTTCAAGACCATGCCACTAAGCTACCACGGTTTCGATGTGGATGTCATATAAACAAAAAAGGAATCACTTTAAATATAATTTTCCTTGAAGGAATACATCTGCGCACACAAAAATCATTTAAACTAAATATCAAAATCCTTTGTGTGTTAAAGAATACAAAGAGAAAAATCATTATATCGATGGTTCAGAATAATTGAACCTCAAACTTGCTTTTGTGCAGGAATAAAGGAAACAATGTTTTCTTCTACATAGCTTAATATCCATTTAAAGTTCCATATTACGCACATATATAAAACTCACAATAAGAATATAGAATCAAGCGTTAATACAACATATAGCAATCGATTTAATAAAAATAAATGGGAAAAAGAATTATCGTCACTTAAGTCGCCAAAATAATATATTTTATTACTTCGTCCTCAAAGGTTAAACTAATGCAATTATTTCAGAGCAACAGCCCATTCTTTTTATTATACAAGTACTTGCAACATGCTGAAACAAGAATCTTAGTATGACCATTTTAACAGTAATATTGTTTTTTGTAGTGTCGATAAAAAATATGTTAATGTATTCAAATGGGTACTCATTAATAGATTATTATAAGCTAGATTTGGGTAAACATTTTATAAATACTGCAAAGTCGATAGGAATATGATGCTAATTATAATTAAAATTAATCCATGATTATTTTCTCAGTGACTCAAAAAAACAATTTCCAATACTCTATACATATAAATAAAAATTCGAAAAGTTTTAGCATTAAATTTGTTACTGTAAAGGTTAAAAGTTAAATCTCAAAACTCAACAACTAAACGCAAGACTAGACAATTAAACGCAAGAAGTTGCAACTAAATTACGTTTTAACATTACGTAACTCTTAAACCCATGCTCAGTCTTTACAATGAAAATAACGCTTCTCAAGATAAGATAACAGTGCCTTGATAGAGCGTCACCAATAGCCGAGTCCACAGAGGTAAAAGAAAACTTTTAAACGAAAATTCACGCAAATTAGACGCAGATCAGGCGCTATGATCTGCTTACACTTCAATTAAGAAATTCCAAGTGCAAAACATATAGACATTTTAATGCAATGTACTTCAAATAATATTTTGGGTACCAAAGGCGATATGATACCCAAAAAACCATCAAACTATCGAAAAAGAAACTTTTATTGGCCTATTTGATATCTCGAATCTTTATAAACATGTCAGCAAAATTTCAAAGCCTTGCTTGCATTTTATATCAAGTTATGAAGCAATATTTGATGCTGTACAGCAACTACCACACCCACATTTCAGATCATTTACTAGAAAAGAGCCTGATAAAAATGAATTAATTATATTTTTCTACCACGCGTAAATGAGACTGCCATATGTAGAATTTTATATATGCAGTAACAAATCACTTCAAGAAGGAATTATACAATTCATGCAAAAATTCTAGTTCGTGTATTGTTTATTGAATAGCAAATGGATTGGTCAAGATTTAAAAGTTGTGTGTGTTTTTAATGATATAATTATGAATGAAATTAAAACTTCAAAACGGGTTCTCCCAAGGTACAAATACTAAATCTCATTTTGATAATTCAGATAATTAAAAATCTAATTCGCAAGAATAGCAAAATTCTCCCATTTTCATATATTTGTTTTTGGTGATATATATGTATCCCATGTGTGTGAAATTCAACACAATTATTATTAAAATATTTTAACATATTTATTTAAGCAAATGCACAGATTCATTTCTCAGATTTTGATATATTTTACCTATAAATTGTTATTTGATCTGCTTTCATTCGTGTACAATATTTAACATGCGAAGGCTTTTGAAATCATGGAAATAAAAAATAAATACATAAAAACCTTTGTACATGTTGTGCATTATTTGAGTTGTCAAACTGAGCATGGAATTAGCTCTGAAGTGTGTGTATTTATTTTTTTTATAATTATTAAGATAAAGTTTTATGAAATATTGATCTTCCATTCGTTTTCTTCTATATATTCACTATGCCAGTATACTGTTTAATTGCTCTACATTTTTGCAATTTCATATGGTCAGCATTTTTAAATAAGCTAATTAACATTTCATAAAAGTTTCAGACTGTTCGATGGATATTATATCAGGCTATTCATGGAATGAAAACTTCAAACTCATATTTCTCCATGTTGAATTTTTGTACATATACTCTCATTCCAAGCCCTAAGGCTTTTTTGATAATTATAGTAGGGATTTGAAATTTTTTATACGTGCTCTGAAATGTATGTTTTGTAAAACTGTGAATGGAATTATCTCTAATATGTTCAGTACTTTTTCTAAAAAATTTCAAAATCAAAATTAATGCTTTTTTGAAAATTTTTGGAAGTTTAACTATAAAAAAATTAATAAAAAAATTAAAGAGCAGCAGCAGAAAAAAAACCCATGCACAGTTTTATGTAGTATATTATAAGGTAGGTACTTGGAAAAAAATTTTGAAAGAAAAGAAACATATTTAATGCTTAAAAAAGTTCAAAAAATTTAAATTTTACAAAGATTTTGCAACAAATTTTAAAAAATTTGTATGGAATTATTATTAAATATTAACCATTATAAAATTCAATTAAAACTAATTATCAAATATTAAAAGTTAAAAAAATGTGAAGATGGTACCATATTGCCTTAAAAGATACTCTCAAATGTCAAGCAATTTCTCAAGCCCCACTAACGTATACAAAAACTAGCATTTTTTAAAAAATATACCTACCTATATACATTATAATCTCATATATTTATATTATGTAACATTTTTATTAATAACAATTTAAAACAACCAGTATTTATACAATAAATTCAATTATAAATAATTGTTTTTGCAAGTTTATATGGAAATTTTTTTCTGAAAGAAATAAAATGCGTATTACGAGGTTTAACAAAATTTGTACTCTTTTCTGTGTGTGTGTGTGGAAACGAGCAGAATACTTTTATAAACATATTCAGCCAAAATTAAACTACAGGAGATTATGCTGCGTGATTTCTATTAAATATGTTCTTTCAATTTTTATAACTATATAATGACCTTAAAATTTTAACTTTTATAACTTGCATCAGTAATCAAAATTCTATAACATTAAATAAAAACGATACATCGGGAATTTATGCGGATGGGATGAAAATTGATACATGTGATACACCCCTATTGAAAACGAAAGGCTAACACTATTATACAAATGAAGGATTTTATTCAGGAAATACAACTGTCACGACCTAGAGGTGGCAGGTGTAAGAGAGTTCGAGGAAAAAAGAAGCAGACATTATCATAAAAATGCATACTTTTATTTTATATCGAACACTTTATGAATGATTTACAACTTTATTGCTTAATCCTAGGCACAGTCTTAAATCCTAAATCTTAATTTAACTTCAAAAAGGCTTAACTCAATTCAGAGTTCCTTATAACAGTTCTTCTCAAACCACGATTGCTCGGTACAGCCCCACTGCTATATCTTTCCAAAACTCCAGGTTGATTCTAAAATGAATTTCAGTCTACGCAACTTCCTAGTCACAATTCAATTTCTATTATTCCAAGATTTCACAATTAACTTCACACACCCCAATGTCAGGTTTCAACAGCATTTACAAGGGGTGATAAAAAAAAGGTTACAAGTCGAATAAGGAAATATTTATTCAAAATAAACGGAAGATAGAAAAGGGAATTAAGAGGCATCCGTGCCTATCACTTTTTGACATAATCGCCAAGTCTATTTAGGCATTTATAAGAACGAAGAACAACTTGTTTAACGCGTCTTGGTAGAAATCAGGTCCCTGTTCATTGAGCCAGGTCTCGGAGGATGTTTTCACAGCGTGGTCTGCCGGATAAATACTCTTCATCTTCGGAAAAAGGAAATAGTCACTGGGTACCAAATCTGGGCTGCATGGGAGTGATTCCAGATTTCCACCTGAACCGTCGCCTCAATTCTTGCGTTGCTTGAGAAGTTTGGGGTCAGGCATTGTCATGTAGGAAGATGACGCCTTCACTCAACATGCCTGGCGGTTTGCGTCGGATGGCTTCGGGTATTCTTGTCAAAGTGGCATGACAACGATCTGCGTTGATGGTCTAGCCACGCTCCAAGTTATCGCTTAGGATAACACCACATGAATACCAGAACATGGTTGTAGTAACTTTACCGGCAGAGGGTGTAACCTTAAATTTCTTTGTCGTTGATGATCCAGGGTGGTTCCAATCCCTAGATGCTTTTTTGCTTGTGGGGACGCAATGGTGAAGCCAAGTTTCTTCCTCATTAAACGATGTGATCCATGAAGTGCTGACTGTCAGAATGGTAATGCTGAAGAAATGTGAGCCTGCACATCATTCATGGAGCTTTTCCCTAATCGGATAACACGTGGAACACAACGGGCACACACATTGGAATATCGCAGCACACCAGATATGATTCGCTACACGCTACCATAGCTCAGTCCCAGCAGTAACAAAATTTCCCGCAGAGTTACCCGTCGATCATTTTGAGTCATTTCTTCAACTCGTGCCATTTTGATTTCTGTCGCTAAAGAACTTGGCCGGCCGCTCCCTGCCATATTGAGGTTTTCGACGTCCTGTATGACTGATTGAAAAGAGCGATTCCATTTCGCTACATATTCTCTGCTCAATGATTCTTCCCCATAAATTTTAACGATTTGACTGTGAATGCCAGGTGCGGACACATTCTTTTCCCATTATAATCGAATCACGGTTTACTCTTTCAAACGAGGCCAATTTTCTAAGTGTCTTGCCATTTCAATCTCCTGAACCGTGTGGGAACTTTCACTACCTACCCGCAAACCAGCTGTATGACAAGTAGCCCCAGCTGTCTCCACTCTGGGGAAACGAAAATTCTCCACAATATGTAGTTTTGAAATGCTGCGGCTTGTAACAATTTTTCTGATCATCCCTCTTACATTTGCATAAAATCAAGTCATCTGTACGAAAAGCGGTTTTAACTAAAATGTCAGTTAAAGAATGATTAGTAGGAGTAACGTGAATAGAACCCGCCACACAACTGCAAAAGCAAAATAATAATAATTAAGAGTTGACCAACCTCCGACCTTGATACAAGCTGTATTCCATCTGAGCATTGACTCATAGTGTTGGCCAAAGTCATCCTGCAGCATTTCTTGTTATGCTTGTTCCAACTGGTGAGTTAGATTTTCATGAACAAGTTAGTCTGGATAAATATAGAAAAACGTCCGTGTCCAGAAAAAAATTTTGCGTTCCCTAAAAGGAAGGGTATAACAGGACGAAGAACCTCATCAACGTATTGAGATACTGTAAGTAGGTAACGGATGACAACCAAAAGGGGCTCATAATTTAATGGAAGAAGCACCCCTACCATAACTCCTAGTCATCAGAATATATAGTGGAGGACAATTCAATGAGTATCCCACCGCTGCCTTCGGTGCTTCCAAACACGCCTTTGCTGTTCATCGAGGTTCAGTTAGAAGTGACATTAATCCACGGCAACAATTTTACTCAAGTCCTGGAGATTCCAGATCAAAAGCGCCGACATTCCTTCGAACGCAGCTGAGAGGCGCGCGCAGTGGTCTCTGTAACATCAGCTCCCTTTCACTTAGTCAACTCTTTATGGTCATTGCAATTTCTCGAGTCCCAGTTGACCGTCGGATCGGTTTTGGTTTTGATTGCCGGTTTTACGATCACTCTCTCCCTGCATTCTGTCGTCGCACTTTCAATCGACTACTACTTTTTTGACGATCTTAACAGCTATGGTTCACCCATTCCTGCCATTATCATAAATGCTAATATTGCTTCAATTCAAATGTCAAGCGTTTTTGCTATTAGACTACTTCGCTGTTCATGGTCTAATTGCATGTTCTCTCTCCAATGATGACATTTGTCCATACATTTCGCAAATCCACTGAGAAGGTTTAATACTGCCGTCATGGTTTTTTGTTTTACATACTATCTTTTGCAGTGCGTAGGAAGCTATATTTAATGAGTCATTGGAATCCAAAACTTTATTATTTGCATATTCTATCGTAAGTTATGTGCACACGCAATTTGTCCCATTTGAGTAATTCCTTCGTGTATCGTTTTTTAAGTTATACGATGCATTATCAAAATCTTTTGATTCTTTTTTTTATATAAATAGATATTTAAATAGTATATAGTATTTTCTTTCTCCATAAAAGTAATCTTAAAATGTTTCAAAAATGGGAAGGAAATTATACTTAATTCTTTTTATTATTATCTACATTAGTATAGCATCTAACAAATAATGGGATCTTAAGGCTGTAAGCAGAAGGACTCGGGAGTGAATTTTCAAAAAATCAACCCTCGCCATTTTGCATTCGTAATCTAATTAGCATATTAATTGAAGCAAATACTTAATTCCTAACCTGATTTCAAAAGTCGATTAATTAAAAACAGGTAGCAGAAGTTTCTAGAGAATGGAGAAATGTTTTAAAGACACATCAAAGAAAGCTAAAATTACTCTAAGTATAATTATTATTTTATCTCTAAATGTTGAAATATGGTTAGCAATAAAAAGAGCACAAAGTTTTTGTAACGTAAAAGGGCATTCTAGATGTATAAACATAGAGATCAGGCAGATGGCTCGTACTTTTTAACTAAAAATCTTTCTGTTCAAGAAGAAAAAAAAATTAACCTTTCTACTTTGAAAAGGTGCATTTAGTTTTAAGCCACTTCAGGTTGGTACCAACTAGTTAAATACATCTAGCTAATTAATATTTAACAAATTTAAAATCAATAGTATTTTCAGCAGACCATACAAATGTCAGAATCCAACAACTTGCGACATCTTTTGTTTAAAAAAATGGAGATATGAGGATTTATTTGCTGTTTTTAGATTTGCTTAGTACATTTTAAGAAAAATATGCTAAAATTAAGAATAGGAAAAGAAATTATTATTATTAAAATGGGCAAAAATGTACAAAAAATAACATAGACGTGGTACATTCTGTACCAAAAGTTTATCAGCAAAATTTCAATTTTTCAACTATGATGTGTTGCTGTTATTCATTTTTGAAATGACCTTTAGGATAAGAGATATTTTAATTTTTATCAAAACTAGAGCACTTAACCTTAGTTACTATATGAAAATGCTATAAAAAACAGGGATTATATTAATATGAGGGACTGCAAGTTCTGTAATAAAACAGTGATTGATAAACTTGAATATGAAAACAATTCTACTATTATACAGAGCATACACAAACAAATTTAAGTTGATTATTTTCAAAACCGTTTTAGTAATCGCTGGCCCCGTTTGAGCATTTTCAAAAAAACATATTTCTATAAGACGCGTTTTAAAGTATTACATCTTGCTGAAAGTAATGGCATCTGCCTATACTAAAACAGTTGTAGTTCTTGTTCTAGTGAACGGAAAAAATAAACTTTGTATTTTTATAAAACTAATAAGATGGTCTATAAAAGGAAATCATAAAATGTTTTTGTCAATTCTTAGCAAAACTCCTAATTTTAGGGTAGCCTTATTACAAGTTGCCATTTCATTTGTGATAAAAATGGTCAAAATATTTATTTCTATATCATTTATAGCTGATAGAAGAGTGAATTTTTGATCTTATATCATTTATAAACCTCCTTAATAAAATTGTTTGGCATCACAATGCTAAGCAATTTGATAATGCGGATGCGGTCGTTTCCACTGGGAATCACAAACGATATTAATGTGCCACACTGAGGTGTATTGGCAGCGATGGCCTGGTGGCCGTGAGGGACTTGTGGCCGACGTGTCATCATTTCGAGCCTAGTGCCGCTGAAGACCTGCCGTGTAGGGAAGCGATGCACGTTAAATCTTTCGAGAGCTCAAACGTCCTCCCGTTCATGGGGTGTGGGGGTTAGCGGAAAGGGTGCCAGTCCAGGTGTTGCCCACGTCATTTGACCATGGTTCAAAATTATGAGGTCCATCGCCAAACGCCCTCGTGTAGCTGAACAGTGTGACATTAATATTCTTTCACTCACTCATTCACGTGATATGTTTTCCTCGAAAAAATTGTGCTTCGTCATGTCACAGTGTATTAAATCACGAAAAACCTGTTCTATTCTTTGCATTAATGTCCACAATTCGTCTTTTTGTACTAAACCGATGATACTCTACGACTTTGTAAATCGCCTTTTTCCCTATCCCGTTCCGTTTTCAGGATAGGAATGCTAATTCCGCAGTTTCCTACCAGGTAGAGCCATATGTGGTATTATTAAGTAGAGCATAACTATTTTACTGTAAGATAAATATAGTAGGGATACTTTTATAAATAAAGTAGCGGCTGTTCCGTTGTTAGCGCTAGATTTCTACCCATTTGTATGGTAGACTACGTCTATATAACAAATAAATTTGTACTCTCTCCCCAAATACGGGAAACGAAACGTGTGACTCAGTACCTTCATGTGACCTTGTCTACTACACAGATAAGGATATTTTTTTTCTCAAAATATTTTTGCGTGTAGCAGTTTTAGAACAATGTTAGTCTGAGAGACGGTAAGAGGTAGCAGTAACGTTTGGAATTGAAAATCTGTCTTAGTTTTTTTCTGCGTTTTCGGGTCGATGTCAGAATGTTTTTGCAGAGAAAACATTTCGGGTAAACTTGAAGTCATCCGTGAATTATTAACAATGATTATAGTATTGATACGATTCAAATGACAAAAATCGGTCACAAAATCAAATCTAATCTTTTTAGTCTAAATTATTTCTATAAACTTTTTCAAACTCACAAAATTTGAAACTTCCAAGTTAAAAAAAACAAAGAGTTTTGATAACTATTATGTTTGTTTTTATGCACATCCCAATGGCAAATCAAAAATTTAAAGTGACTAATCTCGGAAAGATGAAATAAATAGTTTGTCTCCATTTAAAATGCTAAGGCTCTTTTTCTATTGTGCCTAATACTTGAAAATTTTTTTGACTTGTTGCAAATAGTACATGGAGCAAAAGTTGATATGCACTTTTTAATCAAAGCAAAACATATTTTTCTTTTAAAAAAAGTAATTGAATTTAGAATTTACATATTCTTTTTAGAATTTTCAATAAGTATTTGCAAGAAGAAGTATTGTACCCAATCATGTTACAGCAAAACCCATACCAACTTTTGCTTTACATAGTGTGACGTAAATTAGTTAAAATTTCGTATATGTACGTCAATTTTTGTAGGAGGAGTAGCATTTTAAAGTCACTTCATAAGTTTCAAGTTTTTCCCGTAAAAATGAAATTGTTAGCTTTTTATGAACTTTTGAGCGCAAAATCTGTTTTACATCATAAATACACATAGGATGCAACCGAAAATATTATGAAAATCATTAAATTATAAAATTTTGTGTAAATCGTACCATGTCCCCTTAAAAAGTTAATTGATGATGAAAATTTTATTTTTAAGGATGAATCGGAAAATGAAGAGACTCTTATTGTCTTACTACGTCGAAGAGTTAGCAAGAAGTATTCAAGGGTCTAATGGAAACATTACAATGGATTAGTGGTTTACTTCGTTACCTTTAAATGACAAATTTTCGGAGATTCTAATGAATTTCATTGTTGTCGGATCTATTTGGAAAAATAAAAGAGAAATTCCTCCTGAACTGTTAGAATTACGATCTCGAAGTGTAGGAACATCTATGTATAGTGTTGACAAAGAGAAAACTTTTTTATCATATAAAAAATGTGCTATTCTTGTATCTACATTCCATAAAAAAAACGAATATATGTGAAGGAAACGGAAAACCGGAATGGAATTTTACAATGCAACAAAAAGAGCTGTAGACATATTAAATCAGATGGGTAGCAACATGTCATGCAGTAGAAAATCAAATCGATGAACACATTTTTTTAGATGATAAACATCAGTTTAGTAAATGCACATGTTATATATGTGCATAATATGGCTCAAAAATCTGAAAAAAAGCATTATCTAGAAGAAAGTTTATGGTAAAGCTAAGTGAAGATCTCCTTGAGCCATGGATGGAGAAAGGTCTAAATGTATCAACTTTGCCCAATCAACAAGGACAATCATCTATGAACTTTTAAAATTGGAGTGAAACACTAAGCTTCCTGAACAATCGGAAACTAAAAAAAAAAGGAAAATTTGCACTTTTTGTCCATGAGTTTCGTAGAATTGCACGCAAGTTTTGTTTATTATGTTCAAGACCAATTTGCGGAGAGGATCATCCTTAATTTGTAAAGATTGCTTCGAAAATAAATAAATTTTACTTTATTTCTTACTTGAAGATTGAATGTCATGAAATCATCTGCAGGTAGGATAATTTTTACGTTATTACCTTTTAAATTATGTTTTAAGAATGCTAAAATTCATGTCGTCTTGGAAACAAATGGGTACCATTTCCGCAAGTTTTTCAAAGGGTAGCATTCTAGGGTTAAGATGGTGGCAAGAGACTTACGTGGTCCTACTGTACAATAATGCTTCTTTTCTGTCTTTTAATCTTATTCCAGCCCAATAATATAGGCAAATAAGGGAGGAGTGAGAATGAGAATTATACTAACTATAAAGCAACACAAGGGCTATTGGTGACGGACTAAGAAATTTTCGGTCATGTGACGTGGATGACACCAATAAAAGAAGAGATTAAGGCCATAAAGCATTGTTTAACCTTGTAATCTTTCCAAAAGCCTGAAGATTTTATTAACATACAACTGTGGCTATGGTGTTTTTTCCTATACTGTCTTATTATATTTTCTCTCTTATATTTTACCATGAGTTATATTTTTAATGATGTAGTACATTATTTATAAATGTTATAATGTAAATTGTGTGCATTATTAACTTTACAGAACTATTGAACCTATTTACTTTAATTTACATATACTCAAAAATGAAACTCCAACACCATGAAGAGATATGTACTTCTAAATACAAGCTAAAATGGGATAACATACGCAAATGATTAAGTATGAGAGTACTTCTGGTCATATATTTCAGCTTTCTGGTAATAAAAGCCAGTAGCTTGCTCACTTCGTATATATATGTAATTGAAAACGGATTTCAGCACTGGAGCTATTAAAAGAGCAATGAGATTCCTTGGAGGCAACTCAAATCTAATTACCAGAAATAATTGCAATTGAAACAAAATTGTATCGTGAAACTCTACCATCTTGGCTTATACATGTACGCGTTTGCTACTCGTGTTGGATGGAACGTGAGTACAGTATAGTAATGTATGGTACGATGGCGTAGGATCGTTAGAGAACAAGACAAAGAGGCAGTGGATTGCTTACATCAACAGATAACACTAACAATTTAATTCTCCGATTAAATCATTTAGATTAATTTGCCTCCTTACGTAATGTATTTTTTTACTTGACTTCTTTGAGAGAAGAAAAAAGCTTATTTTACGCTATTTTTTAACTAAAAACAAAATTTTCTTTCATGATGATTTCTTTGTAGTCCTCACACATTCAAATACACCCAACCCTTTTCACACACGGTTCTATTTAACATGAATTTGAAGTTACAAGGAAAGGGAAGGAAAAAAGATATTCTTCCTGTTTTGCAAACATTTATTTGATATAACACGATTTCTAAGTTCCTGTCTTATAATAATGCACGGGGCCAAGAACAGTAGAGTACAAAATAAAATCTTAGATACCAATGTATCACAAACAATTCCTGTTCTAACCACACTTCAAAAATTAGGCATCTCTATGCATAATATAGTCATTAGTAGGAGAATACTCTTATTCGATAACTTGATGTTTGATTGAGTATCAAGAATTGTATAAAAGCCCTTAAAAAATTTTGAGTTCGTCTGCTGCTCCGTGGATTGTGTGCAAGGGTGCCTTTATGCAGAATCCCCTCTCGGCAAACCATCGACGGCTGCGTCTGCAATGGGCTCATGAACACAGAGCCTGGCAAGCTAATTGGCACCAAGTTTTTAGGGACGGCTCTACGGCCGGACAAACCGGACTCATGGCATTTGGACCAAATTTTAAAAATACTTTTTTTTTGTTATGGAAAATTTGGAAGAAGTTAAAGTATACTACTAGGGAAAAATATTCAGAACGAGATAATTTCTCTTTTATATGAGAATATTAAATTATACATCGTTCATAAAATTAAACAAGATAAATATTATTCGATAATTTTATTGTATATTCCGCCCCTGATACCAGCAAGATTGAACAAACGACATTTATGGTAAGGTATACAGTATTGAGAAATCTAATTCTAACGAAGTTATCGTTAAAACTAATGCGAGTTTTTTTGCATTCCATCCAGTTGAAAGATCAGCTGGAAGAGAACTTTCAAATTTAATAGTTGAGAAACTTAAAAAAAATTAGGGCTAAATTTGCTACATATGCGGGGGCAGGCCTACAATAACAGAGTGAATAGGAAAGGCGAAGAACCAGGGGCTCAATTTAAAATAAGAACGTTAAATCCGTGCTAACTATTCGTTAATCCAATCTATGTGCCATGTAGTAGACACTCTTTAAATTTGGTCGTTAATGACATGGCAAAAGCATTCTTAGAAGCCTGTACTTTTTTTAATATAGTTCAAAAAATTTATTTTTTTCCATCAATTTTTCGTTGGGTTATATTATTAAAATGTATAAAGGGCATAAACCTTTAAAGCCACTTAGTGTAAATAGCTGAGAAAGCTGAATAGAGGCTATTAAACCCTTAAGTTATTAATTGGGAGGTTTTTATGATGCTTAGTTTTTATAATAATGCTGAAATTGAAAACTCTATGAGAGATGAGGCCTCTGGATTATTAAATTCTACTTAACAATTCAAGTTCCTATGACCATCATTATTTGGTATAAAATCTTTAATTGCATTAAAATACAATAAGCAAGCTATTGCAAACAAAATATTACGACCTACAATCTACTATGGAACTCTCAATAAGTTGTAAAGAATTTTTTAAGGATATGGCTTTTGATAAAATGCAGTGTGATGCAAAAGAACTGGCCGTCGAGATTGATATCTCTGCTAACTTTTAGGTGCCGAAGCCACGTCACAGAGTTCGACGGAAAAATTTAAATTTTAATTGTGAAACACAAGATGATCCTATGGAATATCTTAAATTAAAATTCAAGATAGAGTTTTATTTTTTACATTGGACGAAGCAGTTAATACCTTGGAATGCAGATTTAATTTAATCAGTACTGACAGTAATTTTTTTCAATTTTTGTACAATATATATGATTTAAGAGATATCTTTAAAACTTTAATTAATTAAAAACTGTAAAAATTTATAAATGATATTGACCGACGGAGAATCATTGGATGTAAACACACTTGATTGAGCAGATGATATAATGTCAGTTTCAGCTTTAACAGGCAAAAAAAAAGCCCAGTTGAAGTTTTAAAATTTATTTCTGTTTTAGAATTTGCTCCAAATCTTGCAAATGCATTTATTTTACTTTCTTTGCTAATAAGATTGGCAAGTGTACATATTAGTTTCTCAAAATTAAAATTAATAAACATTTCTTAGAGTTCACAAATTCTAAAGATAAATTAAATGGCTTAGCTACATTGGCTATCGAACATGAAATAGTTGAACAAATTGATCAGAAAGTTTTCAAAATTAAAAGTCAGAAAGAAAACAGTGGTAATTTTTTATGTTTTAGTTTTTAATATATATATATATATATATATACTATATTACTTTGCCTATTTTATGATTCCTTCTAAAATGGATAAATATCGATGCATTTAAATGAATATGATTTTTAAAAAGTTCATTGATCATCTAGAATCAGTAATTTAAAAAATAAAATGCCGAAAACTATCTTTTTTTTTAAGAATTTAAAAAAAAAACCTTTTTTTTAACAAAATAATGGTATTTTGCATATTTTATGATTTTTTTCTAAAATGAATCAATATCGGTGTCGAACATTTAAAAAAATCCATAATTTCACTTCAAAATTTAAAATAGTAGTGAAATTTCGTAATTTGAAAATGTTAAACGAGAAAGCCATGATACGCACTCTCGGGCCATGCACTCACATCGTACGCGTCACACCCACACAAAAAAATCTGGCATCAGAAAGAAAGGAGGAAATTAACATAGGGGAATTAAGTTATACCCTCGGTAAAAGCCGGTGCAACGCCGGGCCATGCAGCTAGTATATATATATGCTGTTAACTCCCTTTTTCTTCGCAAGGAATATTCAAGTTTTATAGGTGAGCATTTTATACATTTATGAACAATTTTATCTTTTTTAATAATAGTTTTTTTTACTTTGGCGAAAGGGCGGCAATTTTCATTTTTGTCCAAGGCGGCAAAATTGCTAGAGCCGGCCCTGAAGTTGTTTTTTCAGATGAATCGCGCTTCAACTTGTGGGACCATGATGACCGCATTCGTATTAGACGCTATGCCGGTGAATGCTGCCTTCCAGAGTGCGTTATCCAACGACATAGTGGCCCAACACCCGAAGTTATGGTTTGGGGTGTGATTTCGTATCATGGACGTTCGAATTTGCTACGAACTGAGGGAAATCTCAATAGCAACAGGTACGTCCGTGAAGTACTACAGCCCGAAGTCGTTTCCATCCTTAAAGACCTCCCTGGAGCTATCTTTCAGGAGGATAATGCACGCCCACATGTTGCAAAGACTGTTCGAGACTTCTGTTCCGCCCAGCACATGCAACTTCTTCCTTGGCCTGCTTATTCGCCGAATATGTCGCTTATTGAACACGTGTGGCATTTGCTTGGTAGGTGTCTAGCTCGTGATCCGCATCCTGCAGCTTCAAAAGACGAACTTTTGCTGCACATACAAGTAATATGAAATTCTTTTCCACAAGCAGACATTCAAAATTTGTTTGTCTACATCAAATACTGATTTCGGACATTTAATATTGTTTTTATGCTTTGAAAATTTCGTCATTTATTTGTACTAATACAAGTCGTTTGTGCATTAAATTTAATTTAATTCTGATGCTTCCTTCATGGTGTTGCATTTTTTACAAACACAGTATATTAATAATGATTCAGACAAACATTTTCTATTGATTGCTAACCCAATATAATAAAACAAGTCTTTCGAAAAACATAATAATCAGAATCTATAGACAAATAAGACTTTTGAGGGCATTTATTTGTGCTCAGAGAAATAAATGAAATAAATATGAAAATAATTTTCTAAACTTTTAAAGCAAAGACTTGATAAATAAATATATAAATATAATGGACGTTTATTATATCATACGTTTAGTTATGCTCTTAAACCATTTTTAAAAGAATATCTTTCTTATAGAGAAAAATTATTATACATAACTAAATATTTTTAACTTAGTCTCGGAAAATTAAATTAAATTAAAAAAGTAATATTCCTTTAATTGAGAATTATCGTACTTATTCCAAAACACTTATCATATGAAAATATACTTCCCTTCGTTTCGTAACTCATTTCGGAATAAAGAGAAATGGAAAGGTATGCAGAATAAAAGTATTCAATACTGAAAATGAGAGGAATATATTTGTTTCTAAGTGAAATTTCCTTAAAATACAAATTATTTTAAAACTAATACAAGTTTCCTGAAATACTAGTGTAATCTGAAAACTGATTAAAAGCATGAATGTTGCTATCTATTAAAAAGAAATATTTCGGAACAAGTGAGAATAATTACACAGTGTTTCCAAGTTAAAATAAGAACCTAATTGAATTTAAGCAAGAATATAACATTCAAAACCGTGCTTTCTATTCTTTGTGAAAAACAGCTTCGATTATTTAAAAAAATGACTTAAAATGAAATTTTTAATATTTAATGCACCATCTTTATGAGTACACAGTACTTAACTTTATGTACTGCTGTAAATGATGATTATTGTATAAAGATTTATGAATGAATGTAAAAGATAAAATTTCCCACTAAAAAACGAAACATTTTTTGTAAATGATGACGTATGATTCTGTGTTTTAAAATGAACGATTTTAGGATCTTTTAAGCTTCCGTGGTGTGTTACTCACAGATTATAAAATATAGTAATGAGGTGTATAAATGTTTCTCAAATTAATTTATCTTGCAACACATTCCACAGACAAAGAGCAATCATTCTGTTTCATGTGTTTATGTAATACGAATCGAAGTTTTAGGAAATAAGCTTTATCTCCTGTTTAATAAAATTGCCTTTAATGTACATGTTATCAAAGTTTCCATATACAGTTATTTCAATTAGTTTCATAAAAACTAAACTTTTTATACCAAAATTCTCATACAATTTGTCTTAAAATAGTTATAAAATATACCCAGAAAACCTTTTTTTAGTCACATCTCTTGAAAATTCTTCATAAAAGGAAACAAATACGTTCAACAATCGACTAATAAAATCCTTACAGGAAAAACGCTTTTATTATAATTTATGACAATAAATTTCAATAAGTCTCAAGTAAATACTTGGTTATTTTGTCCCTTAGGTAAATAAGGAAACATATTTATTTGTATTTTAAACATTAAAAAATGAAACAAAAACATGCTTTCTTACAAATTACTGCAACTATGTTACTTCATTTTTTCATTTATTACTTATTGGGAAGCATAGTATATAAATCATTCTATACCCTATACATTCATATAAATGCTAAGCTAATATTTTATAATAACAAAGGCTTAGTTTTAATCCTAAGATTTTTTTTACAGCAAAATTACTATTTTCCTTCAAATAGCAATTTAAGCCATCCTTTAGAAATTCGTTGATGTAAAGTAAACGTTGTACGTTCTTCATTAATACATATATGCATGTGAGTGAGTCAGTTTTTTCCTATTCTTTTTACTACTCTCTCGATAATTCTTTTCGCATTTTACGAAGCTTAGACGAGAGAAAATAAAGTATGACTTGAATTAAATTTGTCTCATATGAATAATTAGCTGAATATTTATCAAAATTAATCACGAGATGAGGCAGAAATAATTATTGTAGACGTTTTTATCATCAATTTTTAATTTATCTTAATTGTTAATGTTCTTCTCGTAGCTTAACTAAACCCATAGCTACAAGTTTTTTTCGATATTTTATTTAAAATAATCACTATATATACGTAAAGCCACTTAAAAGATACATAATTAAACACCAAACATATTCAATTTTAAGAAAATCAGAAAAAATTAAGCTTCCGCGAAAGGTAAAAGCTAAAAAAATAAAAGACTCAATAAAAGAATTTTTAGACCTTTCATTACAGCAGAAGATAATTTTAACGCATTTTATCTTTAAAAATGATAGTTTTTTTTGTGTGCTCCAGATTAACCTAAACTTACTTGGTTTTCATTTTGAATTAGAAGTACAAAAGAATAAAAAATGTAAAATATTTTTAATTTTTTTTATAAGTACTTTTGAATGTTACGCAAAGTTGAAACTTCTGGAACTTAATTTGACTACTAAAAACTCCATTCATCAATAACTAATTAAACACGATTTTGTATTTGATATTTCTCAAAAATTTCAATTGATATTCGGCCAAATATAAGCTTTCTACTATAGTTAATTAAATCTGATTGAGAATTTTATGGTTTATTTTATTTGATGTCATTTGAAACATTTTTTCCCCGAAATACCTTAGTTTTTTACCACACTCAAATAAAAAAGAATAACTACATTAGCTAATAAGTTAAACAAAAGAGTTATATGCAAACTTGATTTCATTTACCAGCTAAAAAAATTAATTCTAAAAGTATACATTAACAAATTAATTTAGCTTTGAAACAAATGCTGAAAAGGAATTCTGTATCTCGTGCAAATGTGAAAGCCAAATATTCGATAAATTTTTTCGATATATTTGCATTGCAAGATATGCCATTATTAGCTAACAATTTTATAAGAGATTCAATAAATACTGTACTGTTCGAATTAATTGGGACAAGCCTCCTTTTCTTCTCTAAGCTGGTATATGATTACCAGTGATGACTCGAAACACCATAAATCAACTGTATTTGTCTGGAGATATTGTGAGGTATCAACATTGCCTAAAATTTGCATGTTTGACTGGTTTTAATGTATCGATGGCTCAGTTGTGAGAGTTTCAATGTGCAGCTACAGGCTATAATTTTGCGTTTCATATAACGTATGTTACTTATGCTTGTTCGAAGATGAATATTACTCAAGGAAGTATTCTAAAATATTCTTTCTTAATGAACATTCTTCTCTGATGTGAGAGATATAATCTACTGCAGTTGGTGTAAGCAAATCAAGTTATTCAATAATTTTTAGAACATTTCAGAATTCCAGATCAGTGTCTCCACAAAAAAAAAGTGAAAATGTGGACTCAAACAAAAAACTATATTAAGAACTAATAAAATTCTAATAATAAATAGAGAAATAAATTGAAGAAAGACAATCACACAGACCTTCGGAGGGATTTATTGGATTATGGTGTTGAAATGAGTACCTCAACTGTACGGAAAAGGCTTCTAGAAGTAGGCCGTAAGGCAACAAGACAAGGAAAACATAATTTCAAACTCAAAAAATGATGAATAACCATTTATCATGGGCCAAAAAATACCGATCATAGACTGTTAACGACTGGAAGAAGGTGATTTTCAGTGATAAAACATATTTTTGTGCAGGGATACGAATCAAGTGTAGTTAGAAAAAATGATGGTGAAATTCTGCTACCAGATCATATCCAATAGATTGTAAAACACTCTTCTAAGCAGATGTTTTGGGCTTTTTAAACAAGGAATGGCATTAGAAGCTTCGTTCTTCTTAAACGCATGGTGAATTCTGTCAAATACATAGAGATATTTTGTTTCCATTCATGAAAACATTTGACGGAACATTTCAACATGATTTGCCCCTTGTCACGCTTTGAAATTATTCCAGAATTTTTAGCGGAAAAATAAAATAAAATTGTTTTATTGATCTGGTAATTCACCAGACCTAAATCCTATTGAGAACTTATGATATATTCTCAAGATTCGCTTAGAGAATATGAATAGTATGACAATGGAACGAGTTATAAAAAGTGCTATACAAGTGTGGTTCTACAATGATGAAATCAAGAACATGTGCGCTACATTAATAGAGTCAATGCCAAGACATGTTGAAAAGGTCATTTCTTCTAAAAGAGGGCATACTTCATATTAATATTGAGATTTTTAAGTCTACTTAAGGTATGTAATGATTATAAAAGTTTAAGTTCTTGAAAAAATCGCATTTTTTCCTTTTGTCCCAATTAATTCGAACAGTATTGTAGTTTCTTCACACTAATGCTAAAACCGTTAACTTAATAAAGGGATGCAGCACAATAGTTTAACCCTTCAGTTAATGGTCCTTCAGGCATGAGTTTGCTTGGGTACTATGATTCAATATATGTAACTGCAAAGCTCATATTTATTAATTAGAATAAAGAATTTTGTAATTTGGAATTTAAGAAATTTTTGCATAGGCTAAATATACAACGTACAAATTCCAGTCTTCATTTTTAACTTAAATTAAAATGGTTCATCAATTGAGCAGTTTTAAATAGATATTTATTCTCCATCCAGAAATTTTTAAAAAGCATTAAACTGTTTCCTTATTATGTTCCCAATCTAACGTTGTTAAAATAAACAAATTTACAAAATGGAATAATTTTAAAAAGAGTTTTTTACTGCTATCATACAAATATAAAATATTTTGAATGAGGAAATGAAGATTTATAAAAGGAACAAAATAATATGCAGTAAAATAAAGAAATATTTAGCATCAATTCCAACCAGTATATTTTTGTAAAAATAAACACTAAGTTAATTTTATAATATAAAGTAAATGTGAGCTGCCTTGCTTCCCTTAATTATAATGTAGATATTATATTTGTCAATAAGGGGACAAGCAAAGTTTTGGCTTTCTTTGAAATTCGACGTAATTACACCCTATATAATAAACTGTGAATTCGATACAATCTGTAATATCGATTAAAAATTACGAAAATGATTAAATATTTAAAGGTTTCTTCCCAATCTTGGTAAATATATAAAGAGTGATGAGAATGAAGTAGAGAAAATTACTTAGTCTAATAAATTATAGAATCAGACATCACTTAATAATAAGGAAATCATTAGAAATTGCATATTTTTGGGTAAAAATCAGTCAAATAATATTCGAGTAACAATGCTGATTTATTTTCTGTCATTCTCCTTTTTAAATTTCTGAAAGTTTTTAAGACATCAAAGCTACCAACACATTTAGGTTAAAAATGTAACGGAACAAGGCAAATCTTTCATTCCGGCAGGAAATGTAAAAGTTCCACCAGCTGTTCTCAGAATAGTTAAAAGAATGCTAAGAGAACTAAACGAGGAAATTATTTCCGAATTAGATTAGAAGACTTAATGTCAGAAAGCATAAGGACGAATACAAGTGTATGGGAAGAATACATCCAAAACAAACCATCGCTGCTTTCGAATTTTTAATCCAAACTAGTCTTGATCTTAGAACAAGTTGTAAACTTTTATAAATCAATTTCTAAGGCTGCTTATGCGTAATATCTATTGTACAAATAAATTCTTTGAAGACATTTTAAAGTTAAAATTAAAATAAAATAGTTTTAAATTTCTTTAAGAACGCATATTTTTTAATGTGATGTTAATGTATCTTTCCTATGAAGAAATTTTACACGAAAAAGAATAAAAACTTACATTTTCTTTTATAAAATAAAATGAGAGCTTTTTTTCTCTTAACATAAGAGGGAACATTTGAAATTGTAAGTTAAATAAAAAAATTAAACATCCAATTCTTATTTCTAAATTTTACTAATTTGCTGTATTTTTTATTTATAAGCATGTGTATATCTTTAAACCTGACGTTATATGTTAACTATTTTGTGCAGATTTTAGAGAAACTAGAATTAAATTTACAAATAAACTAGCTTTTCCAATGTTTTAATAGCCTTCCTGCAGCTCCTGAATGACGATAAATATCAAATCCGTCCTTTGCTATAATATTGAAAGTATGAATGAAATTATGATTCATACTTTCTGTAAGAAAATAAGAAATTCGTTCCCGTCAAAATGTGTTAAAGCAAAATAATTTATCTAAAATTAATCAAAGTAAAATTTGTAACATGTAAAAATGATTGAATAATTTTATTGCTTTATGTTTACAAAAAGAAAATAATTGTTTAGCAAAAAAACTAAATAAATAAACAGAAATTTTCTGCACCAATTTCCCCTTTGTTTTTTCTCTATACATCAAGGGGCAGCACAATATTATTTATTTCTTTTCACCTTGTTAAAACGCTCCTCTTTCAATTTGAATAACTTTCTTCAATCAATCTTCATGCTCTTCCTATGACATTGAATATTTTTTCCAAGATTATGCATTGTAAAGTTTATTTTTCTTCTTGAACGTTTTCTTCACATTTCCTTTTCTTCATAAACTTTTCCTTTTGTGCTTTTCAAAGATTCGTCATCAAGAAGCTCAAAATTCTTTTGAGTACAGTCCATGACATTGGCAGTATCCAATGAGTGAAAACTTGAACCATGTCCCATTTTTACAATGTCTGAGGATTTTTGTTTCGCCCTCATTACTAATGGGTTAAGGATGAATATTATAAATAATGAATTTCAAAAAACAGTGAATCATGAGACGTGAATTGGATGGCAAGAACAACCGATGTGTGCTCGTAATAAGACTTCATATATGGACTGAAAGAAAGTTATCTGTATAGACTAGTACTGTCACAAACCTATTCTCTTAAAAATCGAATTTGAACATAAGCAAGATATAATTCTCACGCTTGACCTTGACTAATTAATACTGTACATTTGGGCAGTATTACTTTACTGGATCATTTCGGTGAGAATATTTTGGAGCAAAACCTTTCCAAATCATATAATAGTGAACCAATTAGTATCAATTGAAATTTATTACTTAAATTACTAACTGTACTTAAGTGGGGTCAGCATTGAGTAAAGCCTCGCTAAGCTAAGTAATCCTCTCTGTAACTGCTTTTTAAAATAACAGTTAACTTTATCTGTCGCACTTTGAAATTACTAGAAGGCTATTAGCAATGGAGGTCATGATGAGAAGGACACTGGAGTAGCACCTCACTTTTCACTCTTTCAAAATGCTCCGACGTTCGGAATTTGAAACTGGATAGATTCAACATTCATTAGCTCTTTCCCACTATGGGTCTTCAGTGACACTAGGATTCGAATCTGCAACTCGGTAAAAAGAATACCAACCATTGGGTTCTTGACCATGATCACTCGGCTACCACAGCCATATTTCCGTTGCCGCAATAAACAATATGTTATAAGGGAAGCATATGTAATCAATGCAATTATTATGTAATTATTATTCAACCCCTTCACATATCACGAATGTGCTGTAGACCCAAATGGACATCAGTCATGAATTTTACATGATTGATGTATTCATGTTTACTTATTTTTTTTTTTCAATTTAATTATAGAAATAATTTTTAGAAGCTGCTATATCTGATGTAAGTGTGCTAGAAGCTAATTATTACGAAGTATTTTCTAACATAAAAAAAATTTAATGATTGTAGAGTTTCTATAAAGGCTTTTGAATTAGATATCTAAAATGCAAAAAAAATTCGTTTCAGGTTGAGGGGGGTAAATGACATGCTTTTAAAAAGACATCTGAATATTATTCTTTTTTCTGTGAGGTACATAATTTTTAATATAAATACAATAGAATAGAAATTATTTATGAGCCTCAAATGTACTGATGCTTAAAACAAACATGCAAATTAGTTTTGCTAAGAGAGTTTGCTTTTCATTTTATTTAGCAAACATCTACATTTAGTTAAAGATCTTGTAGAAAAATATTTCAGCACGAAATCCTACAATTTTCATAGTTCAAAATACCGTTTGTGAAAGCTGCGGATTTCAAAAAGAAATTATTTAAATATTTTGCACTATTGCAATGATATTTATTTAATAACATCTTCATTTCTCAAAAACAACTGTAAGTGTCTTTCAATACTAAAGAAGTATTCTTAAAATCTTTTGAAGCTGTTTTCAGGTAAATGGTCGATTTCTTTAATTCGACTCTATTTCGTTATTTCAAACAAATTCTTCACGCTTAATAACAGGTAAATTGAAAGAAGAATGCATTCGCTATCATCCTTTAGCAATTTCAAATATTGTATTTTAATTTCAAACATTGAAGATCCTATTACCGAAATATATTTAATATTTATATTAATTTTACATCAAATACTGAAATGAAAACATAGTAGATACTCACAAATTCCTTGAAATCAGATTATTTTATTATTTTTTTATCATTTATAAGTTGGCATTTAGAAACGTTAAATAATAGTTGAAAAACAGAGGCTTTTAATTGAATACCGTTTCATACATTTGTACAATTTTTTGAAATGTTTAAGCCTTCTTTCTAAAGTGAAAATTTAAAACGGAATTTTTACATTTTATATTTAACATTCTATCAAACGTTATTATAAGTACATTTAATATAAATATTGTTACGAATTTTGTATGTAATTGTGTAAATAATTTGTATTTGGATGTGTAATGAATTTATATTACTCTAAGTTATATTTATTTTATGTTAAAATTGTTGTTGTTACTAATGCCACCTGTCTGACGTAGTCAGATCGATACGCACGAAATTCATCATGGCATTGGGCTAGATTGTACGCCTGTCTTTAGCCTTAGCTTTGAGCACCATGCAGGTGACAGTACGATTTGGCTCGGTTCCACCCTAATTTTGAGGAAGAACACCCTGGGAGTGGTCAGGGGCCTCCCACCTCTCTTCCCTTTCCACCAACCTCAGGAGAGGACTTGCGGCTCGACGGCTATTTAGAGTACCCCCATGCCACGAAGGCACTATACATTTACAAAAATCCATGCCTTCTCCGGGATTTGAACCCAGGCCCTACGGCACAGCAGTCAGCGTCTCTAACCACTATACCAGATGGGCGATATGTTAAAATTGTAATATTCGCAAGCAACGTCGTTCCTTACCATACAATGGCAATTCAATGGGGACTTGGCGAAATCTTGGCAATAGAGCAATAGAACACTTGGCCACCAATCTGGCGACTTTGGCGATCATTTTTGACGATTTTGGCAACTATTTTTGGTGAGTACAGGATCCTCTGGAAATTTGTGGATAAATCGATTGATTTCAAGACCTATGACACTAACGGATCTTTCTGAAAAGATGCATTAGGCCCATGAGTAGAAAGATGCTCGCCAAAAAGGAGTTAGTATGGTTTTGACCAGCGATTAGTTAGTATGGTTTTTCCAGCGATTAGTTAGTATGGTTTTGTCCAGCGATCAGTCAGTATTGTTTTGACAAGCGATTAGTAGAGTTGCCTTGACCGTGATTATCCTTTAGCTCGGCTGTTGAACAGGACTAGCGGTGCTCCTGAATAATCTGTACATACCTGAGTTTTAGACACTGATAATTGTGTCCGAAAGATGTTGAAGGTGTGAAGACCTTCTGAGAACTATTCTGCGAATATTGCTGCTGAATCCTGTATTTCAAATATTGGATTTTCGACAATTAATTCTCATCGCTCTTAAAGAACTGTCTTGTTCTTTGTGGCTGATTTTCAAAAATCCTAGATCCCGATGAACGTAAACAATATATTTATGAAATTTTATTTCAAAATTTACTATAAATTGATGTTGTAATGAAATTTCAACATTGAATTGGATAGAAAATATTTAATAAATGCTCTCTCTCTCTAATCGTAACGCCTCATTTAAAATCTATGAGTTACTTCGGAAAGAATTCATAATAAATGCACCTATTTAAGTTTGAATGACATTTAACAAATTAAATCATATATGTGTAGAGGAATTTCATTAGATATCATCATAATAATTTAGGATAAGATATAAATTACATATAAATAATAAAATACAAATATTATAATCTGTTTATATTAGAAGAAGCACCATTCAACTAAATTACTCAACTAAATTGTGCACACAGTTTAGACGAAAGTTTATATCAAGAAATTTTTAACACATATTTTAAAAATTCACATATTTGAAATAAGGTAGTAAAACAAATTTTGATATATTTTTTTTTTCATTTTTAAGGTACTGTGCCCCATTAAAAGTTTAAAGTGAGTCATTTAACAATTTAATAACTATTCATAATACTTATTTTTAAAAATTAGTGCTTTAATCTTTTTAAAATTAAATCTTTAGTTAAATGAAAAAAGGCAATATTAACGTATAAAACCTTTCTTTAGCAAACAATAAAAAGATAGTTCTACAAATAATAAAAAAACCTTTTTACATAATTTGCTCCATGCTGTATATTTATTCACCTTCGGAGTTTTTACATAACTGAGAAAGCCTTTAGAAATTTAAAACTTCTGCATAGCTGCTTTTTCGGTAAATAAAATCAACTTACTTCCAAAATAATGTAAAGGGAAGTCTATTGTAGGATTATTACTGATTTTAGATGGTGTTTTTCTTTCATGGGAAGCCGAGCATTGTAATCTTATGGCAGACACGCGAGCTTCTGCTCCATAAATTGAATGTTCTGATCCTATTCTTATCAACTTTATTGATATGAATTATGCAAATCAGACTCAATTGAATATCAGAGACCATATCGAGTGTGTTGTAGAATTCAGAAAACAAGAAACCCAATTCAGAAATCTATTTAATATGATTCAAATTTATTCGAGGAAAAAAACAGTCATCCAATTATCACAGAAAAGGTACATTGTTCCTCAGGAAAACGAATTTATTTGCTCTAAGCAAAGCACTAAATTGCATATAATCACAAACATTTTGATTTAAACAAAAATGAAAAGCTCTTAAATATGGAAACATCTTCGAATTTATAAAATTCCTAATATAATTATTTTAGAAAAAAGTTGAATTTAGGAGAATTTGTACTTTTAAGACAGTATAAAAATTTTAAATTCATTCGTTTGAAAGTTGTAATCTGATAAAGAAAAATATACGTTTTATTTATATTAACTTAATATATAATGGATACTATCTTTATAAAAGAAATTAATTATAAATACTTCCTCGTTTTTCGAAGAACTTTATGAGTTTTAATGAAATAATTCGTTTTTTGTTTTCAAATAGTTTAATTTTTGTTTATTTTCAAAATTTTTTGTCCATGTTGAGAAATTAGAAGCATATTTTTTTAAATCTTATGGATAAATAGTAAAGGATAGGTATATAGTAAATATACCGAATTAAAAAGTGTATATATAAATATATATATATATATATATAAATATATATATAATATTCGAAAACTTATTTTCAGTTACAAAGTTTAGAAAGACACTGTAGTCATTTAATAAATGGGAATAATTTGGCTTGTTAAAATTTATATAATAAATGATCATAAAAATCTGCGACAAATGTTACTTTGAATCTAATATAAATTTCTAATTCTGCTCATATTTATATAGGCATTGGATAGCTATATTTACCTTCTTATTAATAACTAATAAAAATAAGTTCTATGTATTTATATATTAGTAAAAAGATATACCCCAGAGGTAATTCTTACTTTTTATTCTTGTAGGATTTCGATTGATGAATAATTAAGGAATACGTACATTTAAGTTTGACCTTTAAATAAAATTAATGTGTAACAATTTGTATCATATGATTAATATAAGTTTAAAAATGTAAACTATAGGCATACTCAGTAGGAGGAAAGTAGCATATACTCAGATTTAATCTGCAAAATCCAACACCTTAAAGAAAGGATTGATATATATTTTTGTATGATACAATGACTTTAATGGAAAAACTCCTAAACTATAAAAAGATATATAAACAAAAGGAAATTGAAAAATGGTAATCTTTTATTGAAATTTTGCTTGTCATGTTACAAAAACACGCCTCATTAGTAAAATGCTATAAAATATGTCATCCGCAATAAATGACAATAAATAAAATGGTTTGGGAGAAGCTGAGCAATAAGGAATATAAAAAATGGAAAGGTTTTCTATTCTCCAACGATGCATTTATCTTTCGGAGTTTAATTCTGAGAAGATGAAAGCTCGGATACTTTTTTTTCCATACTGGAATGAAAACAGCTTTTTGGCTATTCAAAAAGAATGCAATTCGATTTCAACTCTTCAAGATTTATTCCGTCTAACAACTCAAAAGAACCTTATTGAAAAGTGATAATTCGTCGAACTTTTTGAAAGGGAACTTTTTCTTACTTACTCCAAATTAAATTTTTCGGTTTGCTTTTTGTGACAAACTTCTAAAGATTTTAACAATACAGTGCAACAAATTAAATTTTATGTCTTTTAACTTTTCATGGAATACTTAAATTACTATATAGAAACTTCATAAAAAAAGTTAAATACATAGAACTACGAAAGAAAATCGTGTTCAATTTTGAAGACATTTTTTTTTATCTCAAAAGATGTAAATTTAGGTATCTAGCATTTTTGCAGACGTGCCTATTAATTTATAAAGCAATATTTTTTAATTCCTGTGAAACGCAAATGTTACAACTAATTTATTTATTACTTTGCTTAAATGGACATCTTGAATACTTTTAATAATTTTTTTTTCAAATGAGCAGTATTTTGGCAGATTAACCTTCTCAGAAATGGCAGTCTCCAAGTGTGGGAACCATTTCAATAGTGGCACCATCTAGTGGCGACTCTCGCTACCATAGTTTTAACGCTTGAATTTATTCAATTCAACCTCTCATTGAATGCTAAATATCAACATGTGATTTAAATTTGATGAAAGTACCAGAGCCACAATGATACTCTAGGGATCTTTTACATGCCACATAATTATATGTCATGCGTGCCTATAACTTTCGCATCCAAAAAATCAATCGACTCTAGCCGGGATTAGACCCCCTAATCATAGTATTACAAAACGAGCACTCTATCTCTAAACCACCGAGTCGACACTTGTAATAATCAATTACATATGTCGCTTACCTTATTACTTATGCTAATCCTTATCAGTTCTTGTGCTAATAGTTATTAGTTTTGTGATTTATTCACTGTATATTTTTAAGGGTTAATAAAATGATTCGCACTTATTGAGTAGTTGCTTGTGAATTTACTCTTTAATGTTTTTTCTTTACCTCTTTTACTATATCTTAATCAATTACGTTTTACTGATGTAGTTAAAGTTTTGAAACTTATTTTTTTAATGAAAACGTTTTTTTAAATTTAAATTTTCTCTGGAAATTCATTGAAAAATTAACTCTGTAGAAAATAATGCATTTTTTACTGGGTTTCCTTAAATATGTATTTTGTTTTTGGAGAAGCAAAACGTGAAACTCTAAAACTAAGCTAAATTTCCTAATATGTGTTCTAATTTTTTTTTTAAATTAAGGGGGCGGAGGGAACGAATATTAAGTATAAAGGTAATATTTTTTATTTTCGAGAACATTATTGTGAGACATATGAATAATCCATACATTTTCAGTAAAACATATCAAGAGTTTTTGAACTTATAAATAAGATATACAAACAATATTAATTTGAGATCATGTGATCCTGAAAAAGGAATACATACGGTCGAAATCAAAATAAAATTATGCTTCCATGATATAAAAATGGATTGTTTTATATTTTAACTACATATATTTACTCTTAATGATCAAGGAAACGTATAATTAATTGTCTATGTCTAGTTAGTTATTTTTAAAAATATTTTATGTAAGAAAGTAATACATACGCTGCCTTAACTAATTCCCTAATATGGAAGAATTATACTGAAAAACACAAATTCTATAGAAGAGCTAAAATAATTTACATTCATTGATAAATATATACATTAAAAAAGATTTCCCAAACATCCATTTAGACGGTTTTGAATTTCTATAATTTAAAAAATTTACTGTACATTATTAAGAATTTAGAATGTTAACAGCAAATAACTTCCACATTTGCTACATATAATTTATTTTCTAAGACATTTTTTCTATTTAATTTCTCTTATAGTGAAAAATAAAATAAAGATACATAAAAATTTTGTTAATGTGGAATATGATTTCTTATTAGATTCATTTCAAAATATTCTTCTATTAATTCAACCACCCATGAAATAGTTTTTTTATTATAAAAGTAAATTTCCTGAGGAACCAATTTATCCAAAACATTTAAGTAAAATTAAATGCAGTGTGGAATAGCTATTTAGTCTCATATACCTTAATGAGATGCTTCAATTCTATAAATATTCATATAAAGGAAACATAATTATAGAATACGTTATCGCTATCAAAGTTTTTATTTCACTGTTTAAATCAAACTTGAGTAAACAATTTTATTCACTGATGAATCATTTTTATAACCCAAAGTTATTTTTTTATTATTTTAAAAGGTGACATTTTAATGATTAAAATAAAATATACCTAGCGCATTTTTAAGCAATAACGTTTTCCGTTTAAATTACAGATTAATTAATAATTAACAAGCCTTGGCGCACACATGAATTTTTCAAGGGGAGGTGTGGGTGGAAAGTGCATCATTCTCATACCATACCCCACTATACCTCCAAACATATTCTTTTGATTTTGTCAATTGTCGGGAACAAGAAGCAGTAAAAAACAAATTATTAAATGAATAATTAATATCACTTAAAAATAAATAAAAAACAAACACTTAATTAAATTTTACTTACTATATACATAGGGTTATAATCAATTTAAAAAATCAAGGGCGATGGGGGGGTTGGACCCGTGACCCTTTGTGTGTGCCACAGGTAAAGAGTTATAAATAAATTAGAAATATTCCTTAGATAAAGTATTTTTAAATTTGAGCAGGTTTAATTAGAATTCATAATGTTCTTTAACAAAATATTTGAAGCATTTGATTATACATGTCATTATTTAAAATAAGTATTAGAAAAAAAGAAAAGAAAAAACGTCACTCTCAGCAAAAAAGATTATTTCATTCGTATTTCTATAGTAATATTTCTTTTTAAAATCAAACTGAAATTTACAATCTTTTCTTCGGTTTATTTCTCTTTTAGCGATTCATTATTGAATAAAATACAGATGCTGACTCATTTAGAGTGAAACAATTGCTGAATTGAAATTTGTGATGAAGGCATTTATTAAGATTTATATCTTTTCTTTTCTGCAGTATACGTGATTTTCATTCGAAAAGATAATTCAAACGGTGCAATTTGCTTATTTTCAGCTCTTTTAAAATAATCTAAAGAAAACTCAATGTTATGCTTCGATGGCTATTGTTATAGCTATTGATTGCTATTTTTAGTGTTTAAGAAGCACAGAAATGCTCTATTAAAATAGAATGTAAATTCATTCTTACAATTATCAATAACTATGTTTCAAAGAGGAGGCATGGAAATATTACAACATTAAAACTGCAATTCTTTATTAGAGCTGCACAGCATTGGAATCAGTTTTCATTTAATTGTCATAGACGATAATGTAATTGAAACTAAGGACACCTGAAGTCTATTAAGATAAATCAGTCAAATAATTATAAGATTGACATAAATTCACAGCTTTACTTTCACTGGAAAACATTATTCTAAGCAAAAATTAAAATAAGATGAAGCATGATTGTCACCACATCTAAAATTAGTCTCGTGCTTTGATTTAGTTACAGGAAAACTGCCACTGAAAGGTGTTGTCAGATCCATTGCTGGATAAATTGCATAGATTGGATTTGTTGCTGAATCTACAAATAAATTGAACTTGAAAGAATTTATGCGCTAATATTCAAAAACGAAAAAAAGTATATAACATTTTTATACTGAAATTTTAGTACCTTTCAGGATACACACAAAATATCTCAAAAGCAAGCATAAATGATGGTGAAATCTTAAATCGAAATGAACTTTTTTAATAATTTGTTTATTCTACAATTCCAATTTTGATCCTGAAAGATTTCTACAGAGGATAAAAATTATCAAATGATAAAAATATAACCAAATTGAATTGGCATGAGTTGGATTTATTTTAATTTAACTGCATGTTATAGGTTGCAATTTGGATGGTAAGTGATATATTATTTTGATTGTGCACAAACTTCTATCTTCTATTGCATACTTTTCCTCTTCATGACTGTGTTTCCTTAATATCAAATTGATAAACAGACAAAGGGAAGAACATAAAAGTGACATATTTCTTCTCTCATCTAGAAAAAAGACTTCCATAAAATTTTCTCTGGATTATTTTTAATATATACTTTTTTCTTTTGAATTTGTCTATGTTTTTTTTTATCTTACAATTATTATTCATCTTAAATTTCTAAAATAAAAAGAGACGGTTTTTTTCCTTCCTAATAATTAAAAAAAAACACATTAGAGCTATTTATAGCTTTATACATACAAATGAACACATAAAATACTGGAAGATATTTCTTAATTCACATACTTTGCTACAAGAAATTAAAATCCTAGAAAAATTTTAAACATACATTTTTGCGTACAAAGATACACTCAAAAGCCAAAACATTATGACCACCTGTCAATAACGAGTTGGCCCACCTATGGCACGCAACACAGATTCAACCCGCCTTGGCATGGATGCCACAAGTCCTTGGTAGATGGCCAGAGACAGACTGTACCAGATGTTTAAGCAACGGTCACGCAAATCCGAGATATTATAAATCGGTGGTCTTTGAAATCTGAGTTCTATCGGATTGAGATCCGGTGAGTTTGGTGGCCAGGACATTAACTGGAATTCAGCATCATGTTCCTGGAACCACTACAACACAATTTTAGTCTTGTGACACGGGGCGTTGTCCTGTTGGAACAATCTATTTTCAGCTGGAAAAACAGAGGCCATGTAAGGGTGCAACTTGTCCACAGAGATGTTCAGATACCATGTAGCATTCATAGTCTGCTCTACCATAACTACGGGTCCCAGAGACGCCCAAGAGAACGTCCCCCAAAGAATAATACCGCTACCACTGGCCTGTGTATGACCTACTGTACATTGAGAGAGCAAATGTTCGCCTGGTAGATGCCATATCCTGACACGGCCATCGGCGTGATGAATGACCAAACCGTGATTCATCTGACCAGGCAACTCTCTCCCACTGATCCATGGACCAGTCACGATGTTCCCGGGCCCAACGTGGGCGCAGTTGGCGATGACGCTTGGTCAGCAAAGGCACACGAGTGGGACGTTTGCTGCGTAGCCCCATATCCAACAGTATCCGCTGAACACACAGTGAGCTCTGATACTATTCTACTTGACTCTGCATTGTATTGGGCTCTCAGCTGAGCCACTGTCTGGCTCCGGTTTTGCTTCACCATGCGAGGCAGTCTCCGACGACCTTTTTCTTTGATAGGGTGTGGACGTCCAACACCATGTCGTCTACTGCTGGTTTCACCGTCATTCATCCACTTTGCATATGTACTAACAAATGTTGATCGCGAACAACTCACAAGTCGTGCAGTTTCGGAAATGCTTGTTCCGAGCCTTCGAGCCATTACAATCTGCCCTCTATCAAAGTCACTTAGTTCCGCAGCCTTTCCCATCGCACACAGAAGTAAGTGAAAGAGTGGATTCTTCAGACTCTCCAGCAGCAGTTAAATACCATTTCCACCTGATCACGTGCCTTCCATGTCATCCAGGCGAGTTCATTGCAAAATGTGGGGGTGTGCATAATGTTTTGGCTCTTGAGTGTATACAATCTTGAGTCTATATATCAGGAGTACTGAACTTTTTTTCGGCCGTGTCATATACATAAGACAACTATTTCAAGCGGGCCGCAACATGTGGATTGAGAATTGACAGAGGGGAGGAGACGTTGTAAGATCAAGGATATTTCAATTGCAGAAAACTGATCAATATATTAAAACTCATAATTTTGTATTTTATTTTTAAACTTTATTGGTCTCTATCAAACTCAACTTACAAAAAATATATTTTTTGCCTTTTCTTACCCAGTTACGGGACAATTTTGATTTCCTTTCATTTATCATCCCATATCTCTTGCCTGTATTCTACTGTCCTAAAGTTAAAACTGCCATGTACTTTGATAATTTGATTTTTTTTTTGACAAATTCTTTTTTACTTTTATTTCATGTATTAATTTATCAAGTGCAGGATAGTAGCGAAAAGTTTTTACTGAATTAATTCAAACTTAGTCGTGCATTTTTGTTTGAAGCTTATTCAAATATTTTTTGACGTTACTAAAAAAATATCTGAGCAAATAACTGAATTTATCAAAGAGTACATCTTAACCGTTTAAGAAACACTCAAAAATTTTTTGTATCGATTCATATGTTATTTTATCTTTTTCATATGCATTTTTTTGACATTACCACCGACAAAATATTCTGTTGCAGTTGCAAAAAATTTTTTTAAGAAAGTCAATTTCATCTCATCGTGAAAGAGATTCTCAAGAAAAAGTGCACTTGAAAGATTTGAGCTTAGTGGTATGAAGACGAGCAAAATTATATATTTTTATACATAAAATTTTCACGACAAATCAAACAAATTGCTGATCTCTGTTTGTTTTTCTCAAAGAAATAATCAAGATCCTAATCTTCTTGAAACAACATATATTCTTCAGATATTTTTCGCTTGGGAAAAATGAGGGTTTCTTAAAAATTAGTTTCATCCATAAAATGGTCGCTACTCCACTGTTATTTGTTATCACTAACCGTTACAATGACAAAAAGAAAAAAAGTTGTCTCGCAATTCGTACCAGAACGATATCGATAACAAAATTTATATAATTGATTGCTTGATTGATAGATTTTTTCTCTGATTTTTTAAAGCATTATTCTAAAATAATTAAATTTGTTAGTGCAATGGACCATACCGAGCCACTCAGAAAGGTCCGGTGGGCCACATGCGGCAGGTTGAGTATTGCTGTAATATATAGTTTTATTTTGTGAAATGTATTAGAGACAAACCTGTACATCAACAATGAAATGTGGCTGCTGTAGCCGAATGATCATGGTCATGAAATCATGGCCAGTGAATTGTGAATTCGAGTCCTGATGACAATGAAAACCCGCATGAAGAGGATCTGGTTAAATCTTACGTGGCTCAAAGTCCTGAAGTTTAAAAAGTGAGGTATTAGCTTAGTAGTTATCCTAGTCAGTGGATCGAGGTTCAATATTTCGATGTTGCCAATAGCACTCGCGTCGTTTTAGAGGGAGACGTTAACGAAAAATCAATCAATTGATACCAACAACTGAAAGTGAAATATTAAAATGAATTTGAGATAATAACAAGTGTTGTAAAATATAAAGTACACATTCTTCTATTTATTATGCGCTTTGTAAAAGGTATATTTTAACATTTTGTTTGTAGTGCAGAGATTTTATTTTTTTAAAAAAAACTAAGCATTGATTTGATATTTTTTCTTTATTAAAATCAAATTACAGACACATAATGGTAATAAGTACATTAATCCTGTATTTGTAATTTGATGACAAGAATGACACCTTTCCCCCGAATTTTTATTCTTCATTGTTCCACGAATTTTACATATCAAAACCTTATTATTTTGCCTTATTGCCAATCTACTTACCAGGAATATCTCAACCATACTACCAATTTAACGTTCCTTAGAACTGATTTTATTTCTAAAAAAGAATGATGTAACGTTATACACATACACATACTTTATTAATATTTGAAAACACTAGCTTTTTTTAAATATATTAGATATTTTAGAATTAAACAATGAGTTAAATATATTCGCTAATAATATAATTTAATCATTTAAAATTTTCTTAACAAGTTAGCATCTAAATTTCATTTAGAAATGCATAGTAATTGCAATCTCTGTCATTCTTAAGCACTTGCAGCCAAATATACGTATCAGAAGATTTTAATAAGAAATTCATAAAACAAGCTGATATTTTTTAAATGATGAATTTTGTGAAACATTCACAAACACAAAAAGGAGAGTAATTAAACAAAAATGGCTAATTTAGCTGTTTAAAACTAAAATAATTGTTTTGTATTTATATAATTAACAAATTAAATATATATATATAAAGGAAAAAAGCGACCCACTCACTGACTGACTGACTAATCACGATATCTCTGGAACTATTCAACCTACATACTTGAAATTTGGTAGAGTAGACATCAGCTAAGAACGGATTTTTCGAAATACGAAACGCAAGGGGCGTTACGGGGATTAAGGGGCGTTATAAATAATTGTTTCCATGTTTAAACTACTCAATGTACAATTTTGAAATTGGGTTAGCAGATTCCTTTCATACAGTAGAGATCCACTACAAAATGAGTTTGGTGAAAATCGTCCCCCAAGTGGCGTTGCAGGGGCTTAGGGGGCGTTATAGATAATTATTTTCATTTTTAAACTATTTGACGCACTGTCTTTAAATTTGATAAATAGATTCCTTTCGTAGAATAATGATCAGTTACAAAACGGGTTTTGCAAGAACAGACTTCTAAGTGGCGTTGCGGGGGATTAAGGGGAGTAATAGATAAATATATCCGTTTTTAAACTACTTCACCTACCTGCTTGAAAATTGGTGGGTAAGTTTCTTTCATGGAGTAAATATCCGCTACAAAATGGGTTTTTAAAAAATTGACCCCCAAGGGGTGTTGCGGGGGTGGGGGGTTTAAGGGGCGTTATAAATTCCTATTTTTAAGTTATTAGACGTACAGTCTTGAAACTTAGTAAGCAGATTCCTCTCATAGGGTAGAGATACGCTACAAAATGGGTTTCGTGAAAATTGCCCCCAAGTGGCGTTACGCCAAGTGGGCGTTATAGATAATTATTTCCATTTTTAAACTATTAGACGCACAGTCCTTATATTTGATAAGTAGATTTCTTTCATAGAGTAGAGATCAGCTATAAGAAGGTTTTGTGAAAACAGACCTCTAAGTGGCGTTGCAGGGGATTAAGTGGCGTAAGAGATAAATATTTTCGTTTTTAAACTACTTGGCCTACCTGCTTGAAAAGTGGTAGAAATGTTTCTTTCATGGAGTACATATCCGTTACAAAACGGGTTTGGGGAAAATTGACCCCCAAGGGGTGTTGCGGGGGGTTAAGGGCAGATATAAATAATTATTTCTATTTTTAAACTTTTAGACGCACAGTCTTGAAATTTGGTGAGCAGATTCCTCTCATAGGATAGAGATACACTACAAAATGTGTTTTGTGAAAATAGACCCCTAGGTGGCAATGCGGGGGTTCAAGGGGTGTTATTTTTTTTGTTTTTTTTTTGCATTTTTAATTTATTGGACGCACAAATTTTGCTAAGCAGATTCCTGTCATAGAATGCAATTCCCCTACAAAATGGGTTTTGTGAAAACAGACCCCGAAATGGCGTTGCGGGGGCTCAAGTGACGTTATAGATAATTATCCCCATTTTTAAACTATTAGACGTACAGTCTTGAAATTTGATAAGCAGATTCCTTTAGTAGAGAACCGCTACAAAATGGGTTTTGCGAATATCAACTACCAATTTTAATTTCGGGAGATTAAGAAGCGTAATCAATAAATATTTCCATTTTTAAACTATTTGATCATCCTGCTTGAAAATTGGTAGGCATGTTCCTTTCATGGAATAGAGTTCCTCTAACAAAGAGTAAAACGAAAATTGACCCCAAGGATGGTTGCGAGGGGTCAAGAGGAGTTACAGAAAAAAATTCCTGTTTTTAATTGTTAGACCCATATACTTGAAATTTTTTAAGCATGTTTCTTTTGTTGAATAGGGATCCACTAAGAATGTATTTTAGGTAAATCAAGTTCTGCGGAGGGGTGCAGGGATTAGTGGGACGTATTGACACAAAAAAATCCTTTTTTCGAGCTACAAGGACTATAATAATGAAATTTGGTTTGCATTTTTCTTTTGTTGAATTGAAATCCGCTAAGAGCGGTTATTTTGGAAAACGGCTCTCAACGGGATTACGTATATTGATAGTAAAACTTTTGTTTTTTTCTGTTTGATTTAGACTTGAAATTTGGCTGGCATGTTCAATATACGGAGTAGAGATCCACCGCGAAAATTGGTTTTGCGGGAATGCACTTGGTTTTTGGGTTACGAAAGAGCAAACATCATTCTATACTTCAATTTTAGAGATTTTTAGAAAATACAAATTAGATGAGTTCTGCCCTTTTTTTTATCAACAGGCGACAGTTACAGGTCTAAGTATATTTTTCAATACAATCGAATTTTTAATTCTAGGACTTAGATATCAATAATTTATACATATATATAAACAGTAAAAATTTATAAAACATCATGAAATACCCAGCGAAGCGGGCGGGTAACAGCTAGTATATATATATATCTTATTTCTTAAAAATAAGTGTATTGAAAATGTTAGCTTGTTGAAAATAATTAAAAAATAATTCAATAAATTATAAAAGGGTTTTTTTTATTTCCAAAGGCGGATTACAAGACAACTGCAAAAGAAATGAGAAACAGATAATATTGACAAAAAAATAAGAAAAGAAACACCAGTCCTCAGTAGAGTCTTTAAATCACGCATTTTGTGTCTTGCCTCCCAATATCTGCTCCACATGGATCCAGATCTGAGTGCACGGCAGCGTGACAAATGAATGGCGTCTATTTCTTCATTGGAGTCGCACAGTTCACAAAGTGGACTGTGGCAATGCCTATCATGTTTAGATGCTTGGACAGACAGTCGTGGCCAGTGGCGATTCGAAAACCGGCCACAGCTCTATCTTGTGGCCATTTCGGAATATGAAGGAGTTTGCAAAACCAAACTTTTTGGTTATTCTTTTGATTGAATTTAGACCAGAAGTGCTCTCTGTAGTATTTTTTATAATTCTTTTGGCACTATAAAACGGAACTGTGTTGTTAGAGGTTTGAAGGATTTTTGTCCCCTTCTCTCTCCCTCTTCGCCAAGCAATCGGCATTTTCATTCCCATAAATGCTACAGTGCGCTGGAATCCATTGCATGACAATGTATATATGGCACTGAAATAAATTGCCAATTAACAGTTGACATTTGAGAAAATCCTCTGACAAAGGTGCCTCGATGGAAGAAATTGCTTGGAAGGCCACCTGAATCAAATAAAATAACTACTTTTTTGAAACACGATCTGTTTGGCAAAAAAGTGGAGATAGAGAAATACGTATAGCTGCAATTTCGGCATCAAAAGCAGAGCTGTGAATTCCTTTTGGTGTATAGAAGGAGAATAGGTTGCAGCAAACTCCAAACCTGCATTACTGTTATTTATCAACTTGGAACCATTCGTGTAAACGTATAGCCATTCATCTTCAGGGTATAAGGAATCAATGTCTCCAAAAAAAGGATCCTTCGCAATTGGCTATCTGTTTCTTTCTTTTGGAGCTCATGGAGCAGCTCTGTTGAAAGTGCAAACTCATACCTTTCAATCGGACAGGAAGATTTTATTAGATCTTTTGGTTCTAAATGTAAACTATGAAGCTCTTTAAGAGCCATGACTTTCTGAAGAAAGCCTCTCTATGATTTAAGATTTCTTTTGGTATAGGATGAAGAATCCTTCCAAAGGGATAGGCATTCTGGGATTCTAGTAATTTTCTCCCATAATAATAAAGCCCGTTCTTCTATAATAGATTTAATAGGTATTTGATGGGTTGATAACAACAGAGCATCGATTAGTGTTGATTTCACAGCACCCGTAATTAGCCGTAATGCTCGATTATCGAACACATCTAGGAGATAAATCACCTGTTTAGATGCTGCAACCAAAGACTCGCAGCAGTAGGCAATGAGTGGCAGAATGTAAGCGTAATATGTTAATTCTATAGTTGTTATAGAACAACCCTATTTAGAGCTAGCAATTCTTATCAAAAGACTTAGCCTCTTAGTTGTGCGTTCCACGGTCATTTCAATGTGTTGTCTCCATGTTAATTTTCGATCGAAGTTAATGCCCAAATATGAGAAAAAATTTGTTTGGAGAACATTCATTCCTTGGTATGAGAGGTTCAGTTGCAATGGCTGATGGGTGAGAGAGAAAGTCTGGTCGACTGTTTATCCAGATTTAATTTCATGTTATTATCTTAGCATCAGTGATCAAGGATATCCAAATCTTTATTCAAGATTGCCTCAAATTTCTTCTTAGTATATAAATTATAAAAGGTTTTTGATTTATTCCTTCGAGCAAATTTTTTTTTCGTAAAATTTCATGTTGACTAGTGAAAATAAATATTATAATAAATATTATTCTATTAAAATAAACATTAAATTATCTATGCAGAATAAGTTCATTTTATTCAGCTTTCGATTGTATTGAAAAACATTCTCATAGCCCTCGTCTTTTGAATTAAAAGGGACAGGACTTCAATTTCTGTAACGAATGGAAACTTATTTTTCACACACCGTAATTCTCCTACCCCTTGGATGTCAATTTCTACAAACCCTGTTCTAAGTGAATCTCTATTCAACAAGAGATACATGCATGTCAAAGTTCAAGTCGTAAGTATAATAGTTCCGGAGATCTTGTGATAAGTGAATGAATTGCTTTTCTCCTATATATAGAAACAAAAAAAAGCGAATTCATTGTTCCTTTTTGGAAAACTAACATGCCATTGGTATATTATTCACTTAATGCTTTTTTGGTGTTACTTTGATTGCTGAATATATATTTTTCATTTAGAAAACACTGAAATTGACTTCACATTTGAGAAGTATGTAAAAGGCAAAATTTTGCTCAGATTATTCGAATATTTTTTCAAAATCAAGTAATCCTACGTGAATCTCATAAGGAATATTATTCCAATGCATTTCCAAATTTCTGAAGAATGTAAGTAAAAAAATATCAATAAAATATGGCATTAAAAAAACATTTTATTTTTATACGCTTTTTAACAATTTTCATTTTTTTTCTTCAAGAAATAAGTTTTAATAGCCTACCACACACCTTTTTGCACTCTATTTATAAAATATTAAAATATAAACTACGAGAGTTTGCTTGATAAATATGCAAAAACTATTACATAACTGACTCATCAATTTGAAATTGAGGCAAAAATAGATCTAACCAATAACATATATAAAATGATTTTCAAAATTATATAAGATGGTGTGATAGTTATTTACTTTACCGTTTATATCAAACAGCATATAACACTATGCTGCTTTGTGTATTGAATTTAAAGCAGTTCACTTACAAGTAGATCAAATCAGTCTCTTCTCTGAAGAAAGAAATATCGTATAAAATCTCAGAGGAATTTCCCATTCAAGTAAAGCTTCCTTATGTCAAAGCGATCGGACGCAGATGCAGAGCTCCACTGAAATGAAAACCAAAACGTTGAATCTTGTATCGTCTACAAAGTAGTCAAAAACTCAAGCCTAGAGCTTTAGAAATAGCTGTCGGAATACAGATTTTTATAGTTAAGGAAATACCAAATGTGGGAAAGGCTTTTAAGAACTTTTTAAAGAGCCTAGTATTTTATTTTATATGGAGAAAAATATAAAAAATCGAAGAACAATGTTATAAATATAAGAATTTTTTAAAATTCTTTAAAGATTGAACTAAAATAGAAAGACTGCGAAATATATGCATAGTGTGTTGGCGTTTGAATGGCTATGACAAAAAAGACATTGATCACATTTTTCGTGCTTATTGTGAAAATATTTCAGTAGTAACTTCTAAAAGATAACTTTTTTATATTGTTTCTAGTTTAATTATGTGTTAAAGCTTTCATTCTTTTAAATATGATTTTTTCTAAGAAAAATTTGTTATTATGTAACAAATGTATTACACAGCGCACTATATGTTCCTTTGATTTACATACAACATCTAATTCAATGAAGCTCAATACATTGCTTGATATTTAGATTATTGGATATTTTTCTAAATTTTTTCCAAAATTAAGATTATTCAGCTTACTGGATTTAAACTGCACGTACAAACTAATAAATTTTATAGAAAATAATTTGTTTGGACCTTTGGTAATCAATAAAGATGTATCATTACAAATAGTAAAATTTATAGGCGCGTTTTAAATAATGTTTATTTTATGCATTTAATTGGATGGAAATGAAATATTATTCCTTAAAAATATTTTATTAGAATTTAATTTTGAAGAAATATTAAATAGACAGAAGATTACATAACACTCGTATCAAAATTTTAATTACGTAAACACTAAACAATTCATTTATTTTTAGAGAGAGTGTTTAAAATATTCAGAAAACGAATTCTTGAAGGAATGATTTTCTCATCAAGGGAAGGAAAACATGCAAAATGTTCAAACATTTTTATTTACAAACATAACATTGGTAAATGCTATTTCACAGTAAGTTTAATTGTATGTGTTTTAATTTATATCTTGCATAAACAAATTTTCTAAATGTTTTTGTTTTGTTCTATAAAATAATATCTTTATATATCGTTAAGATCTGGCTGTTTGAGGATTTTGTGCAAATCAGTCGCAAAGAACAATACAGTTCTTTAACCCTTGCCTCTCGCTCCCGTCAAATTCACGGGGTGAAATTTCCCTCTCTATTCCTCTTGCCCGTGATATTTCCGGGCTAGAGTGTTGAAAACTAACTTTCCGTAAAAGCTTGAAACAATCTATTTCTTAAGCCCAGAATATTGTTTTTTTCCTTAATCTATACACCCAGATGGCAGCACCAGATTATTTATAACGTTTTTATCGATAATAATTATTTTTTAAAACTAAATGTCAACACAACAAAAATATATATTAGCGATACGGTTTTTTAATCTTAGGTCGAGTACTCTCAGTTGCGCTCTTCGTAAAAACACGTGGGTAAAAATTCTGGAAAAAAAAACTGATAAAAAAAATAAATATATTTTTTTAATATTGTATACATTATACAGTTAGACATAAAGTAAATAGGATTGTGCTTTTAGTACTTTTGTGTCACTGACTACAATAAAAATAGTGGAGCAGTAGACATTGTAGAGTAATATATTGTGGAGATTTCGGAATTTCTAGAAAACGAGGTAAGAAGTACTATAAGAAAATATTTTTTTTATTTGTTATATCAAACTATTTTGAGCTAGTACCTTATTTATAAAAAACAAGGAGGCAAAAAATCACATTTGATGTTCGTTTATCTTTAGTATGAACTTATGAAAAGTATTCTATATCAGAAACCACTACAAAAAGAGGCCGGCCGAATTTGGAGAATAACCCCAACCTTTTGATTAAAAGACATTTTATTAGACAGATACTTCCAACTGATAAGGAGTGGCAACCATCAAGAGAATGCAAAGTTGTTTGTTTCAAAAGAGATGAAAACAATAAGAGAAGCAGAAAGGAAACTCCGTACTACTGTCCAGTTTGTGATTTTGGCCTTTGCATCTCAAGTTTTAAAACTTATCTCACAAAAAAAATTACTAATGTTTATTATATTATGCAAAATTGTAATAAAATTCATTTAATGTTTAAAACACTTGTTTTTTAAAATTTTTGCACTTTGTTGGAAAGCCAACATTCAGTGATTGTAACCCTAAATGTTTGCTTTACTTAAAATATTAATCGAAACAAAAAATGAATTCATATATTGAACATGTACTTAATTTTATATAATTTTCTTCAATAAAAAATAGGCACTTTTAGGACCGTTTCCTTCAAAATTATCCGATCGTTAAGGGGTTAAGAGCAATGAAAATTAAATAGTCAAAAACGGTCCTTGAAATAAAGAATATCCAGAACAATTCTCAGAATGAATCTCAAAAGGTCTTCACACCACCACCAATGCTCAGACACAGTTGTCAGTGTTTAAAATACACGCATGTAAAAGATTATTCAAAGCACCGCTCGGAGTAATCACTAATCGTTGGTCGACTTTTCAACGGCCAAGTCAAGACTACAAATTGCTGGACAAAACAATACTCACTCAGTTTCATCGGTGAACGTCCCTCTATCTATGGGCCTCAGTGATCCTTCAAGAAAGATCCGCTTGCGTCATGAAATTAGTGGATTTTTCCACTAATTTTCAGAAGAATCCATAGGGTCAGGAACTCACCAAAAATGGTCACCAAGTTGCCAACTTGGTCGCCAAAAGTGGTGTCAACTTGACTCTATCACCAAGATTTTCCCATAGAAGTTCCTATAGAATCAGCGTTGTAACGTAAGGGACAGCTTTGCTTGCGAATATTACAATTTGAACATGAAATAAAAATAACATAGAGTAATATAAATACATTACACATCCAAATATAAATTATTTACTCTATTTTACACAAAATTCGAAACAATATGCTTACAATTCTTGCATGTTTCTATATTTTTATTTTTAGTGGTTTGTAATAAAAATATTTTCTTGTACTGTAATGAATCTTTTTTGATAACATAATTGTACATTTTTGAAAAATATTCCGATTCGAGAAGCATGTTTTAAAATAAGCTATTTGATTACATATGATAAACATAAATAATGAAAAAACTTTCCTAATTTTGCAATTTTACATTTCACAAACTATTTACAAATAGATGAAAAGTATCTAAAGGTAAAATTTCTATATGAAGGAAACTACAACGAATTTAAAAAATGCTAAATAAAAGAGTTTAAAAACGGAAATAATTATCTATAACTCCTCTTAATCCCACGCAATGCCCTTTGAGGGTTCCTTTTAGCAACAAAAAAAAAAAATCCTTTCTTAGCAAATATCTACTCTATAAAAGGAACATACCTACAAAATTTTAAATCTGTAGCGCTGATAGTTTCGGTGATATCGTGATAAGTGGAGTGATATATATATATATATATATATATGTATGTATATATATATATATATTATATATATATATATATATATATATTATATATATATTATATATATATATATATATATAAATATTTCAAAAATATACACACAATAGTTATAAACCTAAGAAAACTATAGTCATGATAGTATAAAGTCTTAGCCGCAGTAGTACTAAAGCAAACTCCTGGTCTCAGGAACCAGGATTGTAGGTTTAAACAAAGTATTGACTCTAGCCAACCTTCACCTGAATTTGCCAATACTCTGGGCCGTAGGGAAAAAAAGAATATCAAGAGAAATTTAACTATTATAAATAAAAACACAATCTATTAATTTAAAACTATAATATTATAACTTACTATTAATTACTAGTATATGTTAAAATCGATGCAAAAAAACTAGATGATAAACTTACTACGTGCATACAGTATAATATCGTGTTTCCCGCGCAATAGAAAGAAGAGAATAACAGTACCGCATAAAAATAGTAAAATATGATAAAATAACATGAAATCTATATGTATATACACTTAGAACCTTAAAATATTGATATAAAATTTATAAAAATATATAGAAAATAAAAAGACAATCATAAACCTACACAATGATCTTAATTAAAATATAGTATTATTGAATTATTAATCATGTAGCACCATCTTTCGATTAACTGTAAAACTAAGTAAAAAAATTGCTCTATTATTACATATTGTCATTTCACTAAGAAGTATTAGAAATATAATTGCATAAAAAATTAGCAGGATATCCATGTTCAACACATTGGTTAATAAAGTTATTAAAACTTAAATATATATTACATTTATCGCAAACTTTTTTTTATACATTATAACGATAAATATAGAAAAAAATAATATTTCTATGTATAAAAATGGATAATTTGGAATTCCAGTATGGCACTTTAATAATGTTAAAATTAAAATAATCTCTTTTATCATATAAATATTATTATGTAATTTATAATTCTTAATAAACAATGATACATCCAAGTAATTAGTTTTAACTGCATTATTATTAATCTTAACTAGGTTTAAGTAATCAGGATGAAAGGTAATACTGGGATTAAAATTATTGTTTTTTTCCAAATACAATTAGATCATCTATATATCTAAAAATGTAATAATCATTATTTATAATATATTTATATTCATAAAAGTATAAATATAAATTAGCGAAACTATTGCTAGCAGGGCCACCTTGAGGTACACCTTTAGTTTGTTTAATATTAAATTAATATAATTTTCTTTTAACACTAAATCTATGAGAGTTTTAAATTTTTGTAAGTTAATATTGAGATTATAATTACTATGTTTATTTAAAATTAACTTAATAATATCATTTATATATATATATATATATATATATATGTCGTGGTTTTTTTAGTGAACTTCAAGACATTTTAATTTAACCGTCTTTATTCCATGAGATCCTTTTGTAATCTGTTTGTAAGAGAGAGAGAGACGGACACGTGTTAAAAATCAAGATTCTGCGGCTTCTTTAGAAGCCATATGTTTTTTGAGTATGCTTCTGATTGAAGAGGTATACTTGAGAATTTAGGGATGACATATAAGCAATAAAAATTAATGTTCGGAGCCGGCGAACTTCTGTTAAGCCATGTGTTCTATATTCCCGAACTGGGTAATAAATTTAATACTTGAAGATGTAACGGGAAGATCAGAGTTAGAGGTGGTCTAGGGTTTAATTTTAGATCTAATTTAATTATCCTTACATTTTCCGCCCAATTTTAAAATTGGAGTAACGGTGGTCTTTCTCTCTTACAAACATAATAAATTTTCAATATATACAAAACAGTACATAGCATAATATAGAAATACATTTTACACATTGTAAATAGAATTAAGTAACACGAATAATAAAATCAAAATACAATACAATAAACGAAATTATAGCAATAAACAAAATAACAACATTTTTAAAATATTAATTGATAAAATGAAATTCCTTACACATAAATGTACATTAGCGTTTTCAAATCTATATTGCATCCAGAAAAAGAGCTTAATATTTCCTCCAAATCTTTCATATTATTAGATTTGTGTTATTGCTAGCACATAGTCTACCTATGTGTAGTATATGTGTGGAAGTTTATCATATTAAACAATAATATAATTTAAAAAATACATGATATACAAGTATTAAGATACTAATTTTCTATTAAAATATACTCAGGCACCTTCGTAATACTACTTAATTTTGTTACATAAAAATATACATAGCTGATATACACTGTTAAAATATCAAAGCATAGACATGAATAAAATGATATGATTAATAATATGAGAACAGTTTATATAACACTTATACACCATTCAACACACCAGACCATATTCCTTTTACATGTATTATAAGAATAAAGAATATAAGAGTATAAGAATATAAGAGCTCTTTTATTTTTCTCGATTCGAAAGGGGGAATCATCTCTAAAAAGAAATCTATCATTATTTTAATAATTATTTTCAACAACACATACAAATTAGTGTAGTAAATTTTTCACCATATTATCTTTTACTTCAAATCATCACATAAAACATTTTGAATCTTTCTGTAACTTTTGCAACTTATTCATTTCATAGACAAATTTTTCTCCATCGCACATTTCATATTCAATAATATAATTTACACCATACCAATACCAACACATCTCTCTGACAAATCTACGTGATCAAATCACAGAAGTTCAGGGATGCTAATATGAATACAATAAGAAGTATACAAATCAAACTAAATAAGTTTGTCCTCTAATGTTTCAAGACATATATAAAATCATAATGATTGTATTCTCATTGATCCACTGTATTATTTCCAAAATCAAGTTGTTAAATTAAAGTAATTTTAGACAAGGAAAATTTCGAGAAACAGTGAATCCTGATATGTGGCCAGTATATCAAAACGCACAATTTCAAGATGAGAAAATTTTTAATTTAAATTTAGCAAAGTTACTGATGAATAAAATAATTAACAAAATAATAAAATTCAGTGGATAAAAAGAATGCAATGTGACTCTTTAATTTTCCTCACAATCCGTAGCAGTATATTATACATTAGAGTCATTTCTCTACTAACTAACTTTATATCTTTCAACTTTATAACACCAATACTATCATATAAATGGTATAATTCCTTTAACAATGTAAAATAAAATAATGAAATACATTAAAATTTCTCAAAATTTTATAAATAAAACATACTCTACTTTCTTTTCTAAATATAAACAACAATATCACTTAACACAAATTATATTCTATAAAATTTTAATATCATTTATATTACTATTCCTTTTCGAAGAGTCTTATAAAACAAAACTCAGTCACTTATGTATTACATAAATGTAAACGAAGAATTTCACTGACCTCTATTTCTTACAGGTAGAGATTTTTGGTTCACGATAATTCACATATCTTTTCCCCCGTTGATTCGATTTTGTAACTTTTTTCGATGTTGCTCTTTCATTCTTGGATTCGATGGTGGTTTTCAATAAGAGATTCCATATTGGTCTTCCAGTAATGTATTCGATGTTGGTCAAATTCACATCGGGATTATCGCACATTTTACCGTTTCAAATGTTGACGCGCACTTCACTTTTTTTTTTCCTTCTCGCCATCAGAGAACTTTGAATGGGGAGTTGTTTTCATTCTTTTGCTGCTGGAACGGCGCTTCTCTTTTCGGGGACATGAGGGGTTTTTTTTTACCATTGGAGAATGTTTATGGTAGAGCTGTTTATATTCGCTTTCGGACGAAGTAGGTGTTTAGTTTCTCGGGGTAGAGAGCCTCTTCAGCAAAGGGAGATACGGTGCGTTCCGGATTCCATAAAGTCCTTTAAAGCGATTTCCATAGTAGTTGTCTGACTTTGGCGTCCGTTTTTTAAATATCTAAAAAAATTAAATTAAAATTAATTTGCAGGCTGCAGGTTTCCTCCTTCCGGTGTCCTACCGGCTTATTGCTGTCGCGGTTTTTTTAGTAAACTTCAAGACATTTTAATTTAACCGTCTTTATTCCATGAGATCGTTTTGTAATCTGTTTGTAAGAGAGAGAGAGAGACGGACACGTGTTAAAAATCAAGATTCTGCGGCTTCTTCAGAAGCCATATGTTCTTTGAGTACGCTTCTGATTGAAGAGGTATACTTGAGAATTTAAGGATAACATATAGGCAATAAAAATTAATGGTCGGAGCCGGCGAACTTCTGTTAAGCCATGTGTTCTATATTCCCGAACTGGGTAATAAATTTAATACTTGAAGATGTAACGGGAAGATAAAAGTTAGAGGTGGTCTAGGGTTTAATTTTAGATCTAATTTAATTATATATATATATATATATATAGTTAGTTAGTTTGGATGACAATGCATGTTTTGACAATTTATATTCCGATATTGCAATTAATTTAAACGATATTAATTAAAAACTTTTAACTAGTTTTGGGCGCCAACTTGGATATGTCTTCATTGTTGTAATAATGTTATTGTTACAACAATGACAAAAAATGGCGTCGAAAATCGGTTTTCAGCCAAACTGGAATTTCATAACGTTGCGCTATTGACTGTATTAATTAACTTTGTCTAAAAAATAATTACATTTCTACAACGTAAAAATAATCTAATTTCTACAACGTATGCAATTTTTTTACAAATGTATATCTATTTTCTTAGATTTAAATTCAAAACAAAAAAAAGTAGAGCTATTTTTCAAGTAGATTGGTACATTGTATACCTTTCTCAACGCTGCCAAGTTAAACTGAGATGGAGTATTGTAGAAATTCGTTAAAAAATTTATCTCACTTTAATCTATGAAACTCAGACAAAAAATAATTACAGAATCGGAAAGATCCTTTATTTCGTCCCGATACGGTATAATGTTTTTACAAAGTAATAATAATTGTATTTCTTATGATTTTTTTAAATGAGACAAAATCGATGCGTTTTTATGAAAATAATGTCTAAATTGTTGCGCATGAATTCTTTTTTGATTAAATGAATCGACATTCCGTACTAAAGCAGCTCATGCTTTGCTCTTTTAGAATCAGTCATTTAAAAAATAAAATGCCGAAAGCTTTTTTTATGATTTTTCAAACAATACTCAAAATTTTAATTAAACATTTAATAACTTCAGCATTTATGAAGAAAATCTCATAAAACCTTTTTTTCGTGTGTAGGACAATATTACCCAAGATCTGTACGAAGATTGAAAAAATTGCTTAAAAATTACAGATTTAAGAAAAACATTTTGTTTTTCATCTAGTACCCTTTTTGCGAGAATTCATTTAGCTAGACTGTTCGAAAATAACCGGCAAACACCTAGCAACAATGATGCGTTGAATGAGATGAAAAGACTGAGAAATCTGTCCAGTGATAACTAAAAAGTAAATTAAAAGTAAAAGAACTTTTTAAAAACAAGCTTTTATTTAAACGCGCTAAAAAGAATAAAATAAATTTTTTTAAAACTTTTTTTACTATCAACTTATAACGTCATTACACAATTTATATGATATAAAAGCTTGTCGCGAGATTTACCTCTGCAGATAAACAAGTAAATGCAGTAAACAAACAAATAACTTGATTTGATTGATTTTAATTTTTAAAAATTTCAAACTAAGTAAATAAGAGTACTTTAATCTCGCGACGAGCTTTTATATCATATAAATTGTGTAAGGACGTTATAAGTTGATAGTAAAAAAAGTTTTAAAGAAAAATTTATTTTATTCTTTTTAGCGCGTTTAAATAAAAGCTTGCTTTTAAAAAAGTTTTTTTACTTTTAATTTGTTTAAAAATGGTTTTAATCAGTGAGAAATTGTCAGACCTTACGCTGACAGAAAACGGAGCTGTGTGAAGTCTAAGTGGCTTTACCACTTTTGTCCAGATGTGTTAAGTACCCTTAGTTTATGTGTTATACTTGAAAATTTAGGATGGCATATGGGGCTAAAAAATAATGATCTGGGATTAGAAGTGTTCTGTTTGGTCTATCTGTTCCTTGAAATAATTGGGTATTTAATTTAAGAGATATAATTTAATTATCCTTACGTATTTATATACATATATATATATATATATATATTGTTCAAGGTTTTTAAACGAGAAAATTGAGCTTCTAGAACGTCAATGTTTTTCATGAATGAATGATCATAAACTAAAATCGTATGCTTTAATTTTTCTTGGTTTAAAGTTATATTTTCATAAAAAAGAAACTGTGGCCCCAAAATATAAGAACTGTTCTCATATTATTCTTTTTCCCTTTTATGTAATAAATATTCACTAGCAATTGAAGAAAAATTTAAATGATTGCCAATCTTTGACAGCAAAATAGCTCGTAAAGAGGGGTATTTTAATGGTAATGAATAAATTAAGCTTACTAAACTTTTTAAATGTTAATTAAATTTACTCCAAAATTTCACTAAAGAATGTTTATGTATTAATTAAACAAACCCCATTTTGAAATAATTCTTAGTCTTCAGCTAAACAAATATTTTTTGAATCTAATAACTTCTCATGCTGGAAATAATTAATGTAATTTGGAATATAAACAGTGTAATTTGAAACATATGTTACTATGCTAAGTGTTTTGTAGCATATTAACTAATGAGTTCACTGCAGTTTATTTTCATCCGGCTGAGCATTATCTTGTATACAGGGGATGTATTACATATCAAATGAAGCGCGTTAATTTGAGCTTCAAATATTAAAATTCTACAAGTTTAATTATACAATTTCTCCCCAGACAATTCCTAAATTGAGTTAGGTATTCGCACTTATCATATCAAACAATTTTCTTTTTTAAATGAAGTACCTAATTACATTAAAATACACATTCCTTTATATTCAAAACTACATATTATTGCATTTTAAAAACTTCTTTATTTAAATCTCCTGCGTAGAAATCAGATTTAAACAATTAATTTGAAAGCTCTTTGCTCTTATTCTGACGTTTAAATTTATTTAAATTTTATAATTCACCACTTTTCTGTGTATGATATAAAGTACCGATGTTTGCATTTTATGGAATATTGGAATATTTTATAAATATGCATGTGAAATTAAAATTACTGTTTGAAAATTAATGTGCATTTTAAGTAGTTTTAATTTAATTTATATTTTTCGAAAATTAATTGCGTATACATACACTCATTTGCAAAAAAAATAAAGAAAGAAAAAAAACCACATTAACACCAAAAAAAAAATCCTACCTCGACATTATATATGTAAACTCGTAAATTCCTTTATACAAAGTATACAAATGACTCAGTATTTAAGGCCAATTAAAGCTAACTTCAATCACAACACTAGTTTCTAATGCGCAATTATCAAATTATAAACACTTTACAATGGCGTATGGTATACATCTCTTCTTTTCAGAGTTACAGCTCCCCTTAAGCGCAACCAATATTGCAATACCACTAAGATAATGTACAATATTTTACAGCAAATTTAATTATTTCGAATGTGTTTAGTACAGTCGGGATGCTTGAAACTGGATGGTCAAATCGAATTATATATCCTCACACCACACGGACTTTACTGTGCAAAGATATTAATTGCAATGGTTGCTGCAAATAAGGACTCTGGAAGAATAAAGTGCATGAATTCGAGGAAAGATTGGATGTGTTTGCGCGTTATTCTAAACTACCCCAATGACATCTTTAACTTCCACCCAACATGCAACATCCTCTTCTATATCTCTTCCTCTTCAAGTACATTTCATCATCTCACTGCATTTGGCTGTGTCAAGGTTACGTTCTCTGAGGCCTTTGTTCATAAGACGTCTAACTTAAAATAATTCCAAAAACATTGGCAGAGTTGTCTAAAGTGGTATCATGGGTGATCAACACGTATTTCAGTAGGCTGTCACCATCTAGGGGAGCGATGCATGTTAAATCTGTTGAGAGCTTAAACGTCCTCCCTTTGGTCCTCGTCACTTGACGACGGTTCAAAATTACGAGATCCATCACCAAAAGTCATCGAGTAGCTGAACAGTGCGACGTCAATAATAGTCACTTTAATAGGTTGGCATCGCAAAATATTCAGTGATGTATCCCATTTCAGTCTTAGAGCAAATGATCGTAGGATTGGCTCATTGCATTGAAGGGGACTAGGTCAATGGTACATTATTTTACGAACACCCTTATTTTACGAACATGATACATTCCCTTATATGATGATTATTTCTTACGACTAAAACTAGATAATGCTTACGACAACAATGATAATCTCAAAGAATTTAGATATTTAAATTAATCATGAATACTATCATAATTGGCCGTATATAAACTATTGATATTTATAAGTACTATAAAAATTGTGTTGATAGTAAAACTTGTGTCATTATAAAATACATTAAGCAGTTATTTAAATATTTTATATAACACTTGAGAGAAATTATTACTTTTATACATTTATTTACTAACATAAGCATAAAGCAATAGTGTTTATGTAAATATTTTTCTTTACTTCTTAATTTAATAGTGTTAAAAATTATTATTTGAACTGAAATATTTCTTTCTCGTACTTAAAATTTTAATAGAAATACCTATATAAAATGCTTCTGAAACGGAATACAATTATGTCATGAAAAAATGCGGTTTTTCATTCAAATAAATACTGAAGTTACAAAAGTAGGGACGAGATAAAAGAGAGGATTGTATTTTCAAGTATTAAAAAAAGAGTTTTGCTGATATTAATCTTGAATTTACTCTTGTTATTCAATTTTTCTACTTCTGTTAGTTCAAGTGAGTGAGTATTGGAATTGATGGCGAAAAAGCCGATTTTAGCCAAACTGCCTTATACAGTTAAAATATTAAAACTCATTAAAATATCTAAAAATGTTGACTAGAACAGAACTTATCTGTAGTTATTCAAATTAAATTTTAAATATCCAACATAAAAGCTAGAAACAAACAAATTTTGGTGGGGGAGACCCCCACCAGGTCAGATAAGGTTAAAACAAATCATCGAAAAAGCGAAATATAAATTGAAATAAAACGTTTAACATTGGTATTAAAATTGCCAATAACTCTAGTAAAAAGTTATATTACTTTAAAAGTTATGAGAAAATAAAGGAAAAGCATTACTTTCAGCCATTTCTAAATCTTATGGGTGTTATAATGTGCGAATATTCAATGCTTTTCAAGGAATTGGTAAAGCGTAGTCATGCTCATCATTAACAATCATAACTCATCTGATGTGTCCTGCAGGAGTGCACTCTTCCACAGTTTGTGGGGTGCCATTTTAAAATCTATTTTTGATTTATTAATTCTTTTTGCTAATTCTTTTTTCTCTTGTCAATTTTTGAATTTCCTACTCTCGAATTGTAGTAGATGCAGAGGAAGATTGAATAGAGGAGTTGGAAGTGGGAACGTATATGTGACTGATGAAGATTATATTTGCTGAACAATGCATTAATTCTATAAATGATGCTCCTCTAAAACATTTTTTGTCTATCCTATGGTCTATATTCTTTTCAATTCATCTAAAATTACATTTGTTATGTGGATTTGCAGTTGATATTGAATCACATATTATGCGTTTTACCTAATGACTATTTCTTAGACAAACAAAATTTCTTATCATTTCTTCATAATTTTCTGTATGTCATCAGTATAAATTTCTCTCTAATTAATATGTCCTCTGACAATTTCTTTAGAATTATCAAGGAAAATAAGCCTATATTTACTAAAACATTTCTATGATCCAAGAAGGGTTCTGCAATTTTTTACCTTTGAGCCACACTTGAAGTATACAAGTATACAGCTCTCTGGAATTATTCTGATATATAAATCACGTTAAGAAGGGGCGGTACGATTTACACATAATTTTTTAATTTAATAATTTTTATAATTTTTTAGTTGCCTCCTATGTGTATTTATGATGTAAAACCAATTTTGTGCTCAAAATTTCATAAAAAGCTAACAATCAAATTTTTAAGGGAAAAATTTGAAACTTATGAAGTCATTTTAAAATACTACTCCTCCCCTACAAAAATTGACGTACACATATGAAATTTGATTTACAAGTACATCAAGCCATGCATGACAAAAGTTGGCATGGGTTTTGTGATAACCTGATTAGTATTTGTACGATACTTCTTTTTATGAAGGCTTATTGAAAATTCCTTAAAAAAATGTGTCAATTCTAAATTCAATTACTTTTTTAAAAAAAATATAAGTATTGCGCTTTGATTGAAAAATGCATACCAACTTTCATTCCATGTACTATTAGCAACAAGTGAAAAAAATTTCCAAGTATTAGGAACAATAGAAAAAAATTCCTTAGCATTTTAAATGAAGACAAACTAGTTATTTTATCTTTCTTCGAGATAAGTCAGTTTAAAGTTTTGATTTGTCATTGCAATGTGACTAAAAACGAACTTAAAAGTTATCACAACTCTGCTTTTTTTTAAAACTTTGAGCTTTCAAACTTTGTGAATTTGTAGAAAAGTACATAAGAAATAATTTAGGCTAAAAAAATTAGATTTGAGTTTAAGATAGATTTTTGTCAATTGAATCGTATCTTGTCCCCTTAATTTTTGCTACATAAAATAAATAGTGGTACATATACATTCAAAAAATTATTAGATTCATATTTGTGTATTTTTTATTTTTGTATGCCAGAAAAAGTTTTACTTATTACCAACATAGCCCAAAATTAATTTGAACTTCCATTAAATACCAATTATTTACTCAATTTCTTCAGAAAAAACACATATCTTCACTGAATTTTACAATTCAGTATCTTATCAGAAAGTTAGTGATTACTGTTTCGGTTATGACGAAAATAGAATAATTGTCTCATTACTAAAATTCAAAACGTTCTTTCCATCCAAATTGGATCCTCCAATCCTTCCATCCATATTGTTGTAGTATTTTTCCTTAGATTGTAATTCGTTCTTAAGCAACCACTCGAAACTTACTACTACAATGTTTATAAAAGTGAAGCACTCAACCAACTTGCTCTAGAGGTATCCTAAATTAATGAGTTACGATGGTTTCGAGGAAGTTTCACTCTTCTGGGGAAAGATAACAATCTCACTGATGTTGCTTTCCTAATTATCTCAATGCTTGTTTTCACACATACGCGCATAAGCCTTAATCTTTACAACTTTAACTGTCAGATAACGTGCTTAAATCAAGACAATTGTGATCACTAGAAGAGAAGCAATATTATGATTCAACCATTAATAATAGAGCTTTATTATATGATATTTAGATGTTTACTAAGAATGAAAAAATGTGCTTATGTTTTTTTAAATATTTAACCTCTTCTTTGCATTTTTATTCGATATTACATTATATCGCATATTACAGTTTACAGTTACCCAAGCATAATTAGTTCAATATAGGCTTAAAGTATTTAATAAACTAATATTAATTATTCAAAAGTGGAATGTATGAGGATGTATTTATGTATACGTCAGATACATGATGTTAATAAGCTTCAAGTCTTAACCAGTTTGATAAGTACTTATAACCATATAGTAAGGTATTATCTTAGTAAATTTAAATTTATAAGCTGCTTGTTCTACGAAACTGAATTTATTTGTTGCACGATTACGGCTCAAAACTTATCCTGAACTAAGTAATCACGTCTGGTTCAGACAAGTCCATTGATGCATTATACATAAAATAAATGAACATTTAAATTACTGTTATAGTATAAATTTATATAATCAGCTTCATTTACTTTATTTTCATACACATTTATTTTAAAAAGAATTTACATAATTATTTTTCCAAATAAGTGTTTGTTAACCCGATAGCGTGCGCGCGCACACGCATATATATATATTCTTCCGAGAGTCAAAAATGAACATTATTTTCAGATGTTTCATCAAGATTTTCTAATTAAGATAGCTTACGTAGTAGACATTTTCTTCATAATAATAGCTCCTATTGCTTATTTTTTGTTGCGAATCTCAATTCGATTCCTTGCAATAGAGATTCTTAAGTGCTGATTTCCGTTAAGAAATGCCTATTTAATATAGAAACCTTATAACATTTGACAATCAGTAAATACTACTTAGAAATCTCTTAATATTTATTATTTCTGAAAAATTTTGTTGATCTGAACTCGTCACTTGTTTGTCGCTCAGGCTACCTCTTACAACTTCAAAACCCTGAAAACTATGCATATTTGGTCTAAAAAGTGTAATAATTAGTTCCACCCTAACAAATATGGTTGAAAAAGTACTTATTTCTCAATTCTAAGACTGAAAATATTTAAAAAAATTCCGTCCAATATTTGGCATATGAATGCCTATTGTATGACTGGCATCCTATGTATAAACTAGCATAAGTTGTAAGAAATGCTTTCTTTTTCACCATTTTGAGTTTCCTGAAAGTAGTAGCGCAACGACGTATTCAATAAAATTATAAATAACTGAACAATTAAGAAAATAGACTATGTGGTATTTTAAAATCACGTTGATCGTAATGAGCTATGAGCCTCTACTTGAGTATTTAATACACATGACTGTACGAAATTCTTGGAAAGTATGATTGCGGCAGAATGCATATCGGTCAAATAGTCTCTGGAAGACTAAGGTGTTCTAATGCAAGAAAATACAAGTTTTAACTGCTCTAAAAGTACCAATTTCCATCACATAACTTTATGCACTATTTTTATACCACATATTGTATTTTCGAAAATCTAACAGTGCTTGACTGAACCAGGGTTGATCACGAAGTCCTTTTAGACGTGTGCCATTAAATTTCAAACAATGATCTTTCAACAAGCCTTTTAGGGTGCTGTCATTTACTATCAACTATCAACTTAGTTTCTAGAAGACTGACTATTCCTACCATCCTACAAACGCTTGTGCTGCTGTCATCTTTCAGAGCAAAAATTCCAAGCTCCACATGCAATTCCAAGCATGACTTAACTCCGAGATATTGAAATTATTTCATGGTTAGCAAATTTAATAAAGTTTTCGTTAACTGAACATTCGTAGAACATGATAGGTTTATAGATTCAGTCACCATAAGATATTAAACAACAGCTGAATTTTGAAAGGCAAAATATTTGAAATTAATCTTTTTAAAACTGTTTGATATTATTAAATAGTCACGTACAAGAATGCCTCGGGGTAAGATGTTGCACCAGATACTGATTATGTAATATTATTTGTTCTATTTCTAACTTCAATGCATTTTATGGCTATAGAAGTGTAATTTTTTATTCCATTGTTTATAAAATAGCTGCACATAAATAATCTTTCGAAAAAAATCAGACACTTTGTTCGTATGATCGGATTTTTACACTTGAATGTTTAATTAACATTTTAGCAGAATTGTTTAAGGTACTACCCTAAAATAGTGAATTTTGACAAAAATTGACAACACTTTTTTATGATTTTATTTTATAGGCCATCTTATTAACTTTATAAAAATACCAAGTTTATTATTTTCCGTTCACTAGAACAAAAACTACAAGTGTTTTAGTAAAAGCAGATATACTACTACTTAAAGCAAAATATATGTCATGCTTTAAAATGCGTTTTACTCGGAAATGAGTTTTTTTTTTTAAATACTCAAACGGGGGCAAAACTCAAAAAGTTTTGAAAAGAATTAAATGGCTTTTTTGTGTATGTTCTGTATGATAGTAGAAGTGTTTTAACCTTCAGATTTATCAATCACTGTTTTATTACAAAATTTACAGTCCCTTATGCGCATATAATCGCTATTTTTTAAGCAATTTCATATAATAACTAAGATAAATTCCTCTAGTTCTTGTAAAAATTAAAATATCTCTTATCCTGAAGGTCATTTCAAAAATGAATAACATAGCAGCACATCAGAATTCAAAAATTGAAAATTTACTTATAAACTTTTGGTACAGAATGGGCCCCGTTTATGTAATTATTTGTAAAGTTTTACCAATTTTTTTTCCTTTTATTAATAATATTTTTTTTCTTTTCTTAATTTTTACATATTTTTCCTAAGACGTACTAAGCAAATCTAAAAACCATAAAAAAGTCCCAATATCTCCATTTTTTTTAATAAAGAAGTTGTCGTACGCACTTTGTCGAAAACCTTAAAATTATTTTTTTACTATGCCCACTTACTTTTTTTGAAAAAAAAAATAAAACACTTCAGCTTTTAGTATCTAAAACTTAATTTACCTAGTATTTAAGTCACTTCTTTAAATATATTATCTATGCTTATAATTGAATCATTTTGTTACACTATGAAGTTTTACAAAGTTATAGAATCACATCAGTATTAAGTGCAAAAAATACACTGTTGGCCACACAAAATGCAACACCAAGAAGGACCAGAAATATCCCGGGACAGTTCTTGTTCAAGCATGAACCACATGTTTTCGATTGACAATAGATCGGGAGATCAAGCAGGCCAAGGAAGCAATTCAATCTGATGGATAAAAAAAAGACTTGAATATTGCGTGCTACGTGTGGTCACGCATTACCCTGTTAGAATATGGCTGATGGCAAGCGCTGAATGTATGAGAGGACCATGGGCTCAAACAACTTAGAGATGTAGCGCTGGCTGTTCAGTGTACCGGTAATTAGTACTGGAGGGGTGCGGCAGTAAAATCCAATACTACCCCAAACCATGATACCGGGTGCAGGACAAGTCTAGTGATGTATAACGCAACATTTCAACGGTCTCTCAACATGGTGTCTCCAAATTTGAAGCTGACCTTCGTAATGCTGCAGGCAGAAGCAGGATTCGTCAGTAAATACAACGTCGTTCCATTCCATTGTCCATGTCCACCGTTCACAGCAGCATTTGCGTTTTTCCAGTCAAGGGTAAACGAAGTAATAGACGCCTTGCGGACATTCCACTCTGCTGCAAACGGCGTCGAATGGTACGAGAGGACACCGAATAAAGCGTAACAGACTGAATCTGTTGTGCTGTGATTCGTGATGTGGCATCGTGATTCGTCGCTGCCATGCGCACAATCCACCTGTCATCACAGGCAGTGGAACAATGAGATGGGTGCGATCGGCCCCGTTAGTCCATCGTTTCCTCCTGCATTCAGCAATGACAGATCCTCATCACAGTAGCTTGGTTTCGCCCAACACGTTGACCGATTGATCGAAGGATAATCCGCTATCCCTATAGGCTACTATTCTTCCTCGGTCGAATTAAGAAACTTAGTCAAAAGACGCTTAATGTCTTCCACGAGGCAGAGGTAACATCTTACACACATACACAAAAAAGGATAAAATGAAAAAAAATAATAAATATTTTAAATCGACAATCTGTTCTGCCCTTATGTAGCGCTTGCGGGTGGCGCTACGTTCATCCGTGATATGTGTCTGCAGTATAATGCTAATGACTTGCATGTCTCATCGCCACCAAAGCATGATGTAAATTCCACATGGTCCGGATGCTTCCGTTATGGGGTTGCATTTTGTGTGGCCAGCAGTGTACTTGAAGTAAATATATTCCTAACAAAGAAAGTGTTTCGATTATTAGGATCTTCCAAACTTATGTTCAAAAATTCTAAAGTACGCACACTTTTTTTCCTTCATATACAAGTTTTGTTATAAAATTTAGCACTATTAGATCTGTAATTTTATTTTTTGACATTAATCAATCTTTGCACTTTATTTAAGGCTTTTCCTGTTTAAATTACAGTTGATTTGCTCTCTGTTTTCGATAGCATTTATCCTACTTCTGCTAGTGGGGTAGTTGGTAATGACGGATGATTCAGTCAAGCTGACCCTAATTGAGGGTCCAAATTATCGAAAAGTTCTTCGATCTCCCTTAGATTCAATTATTTATTGGGATTACTGCGCAAATCTTTAGATTCTAAGGAAATGCCACTAGAGAAATTTCTGCAAAATCTATGAAATAAATGATACTATGAAACAAAAATTATTTGTATAGGAATGAATTGCCTTAGATGTAATTCTTAATAGTGGACACTTTTATACTTCAGTAAGTTTGTAAAAACATCTTACTCTTCACAAAAATATTTCTCTTCAGTAATTCTTCACAAAAGGAAAGAAGTAAAAAATATTTCATGAACCGACATTTAGGAATCAAACCATTTAAGCAGAAGATACATTTTCTTAACTAACTAGTTTACAAGAAAAGTAAATTGACATATTTATAAATTACGTAATATTAAAAACAAAAAAATTAAACATTTATAAATTGTGTAACATTGTGTAGTGTTGATGAAAAATTTATTTAGAATCGTGATTATTGATTCAGAAGTTTCCTTTTTATTATTTTTGGGTAATATAATAAATAAAATTACATTTTTAAACATTTTCTTAAATCCTTAAAATGTTTCGAGCAACATTTGCTTCGTTAATTGGCCGAAAACGAACTTTTAAATTAAATTAAGTGATTACAATTTAAATTATGCTGTAAAATTTTGCTTTCATATTATCAGTTTTTAAAACTTATGTTTTACACTAATTTTTTTTCTATTTTTGAGTTAAATTTGTGAATTTATGATAAAAAATATAAGCTAAAAGGAAATATTTATTTTACGTGTGAAAGAAGTAAAAATAAATATTTTTCTTTTAAGAAATTATATAGTTACGGATAATGAAGTTTCCGTTAGGAATAATGCTTATTTTAAACCCTGTTTCAATGTAAAATTCAAAGTTTATCACAAATTTGAATTTGGATGCATAAATATTGGGTTGTTTCCTAATGATTGACCGAAAATGAAATGCAAAAGGAAACATGAGTCACAAAGAAAAATATATTTGTTTTTCAACTCAGTGTAGCCGTCATCGACAGAAATACACTCCTTCCATAGAGTTTTAAGCTAAAAAATGCCACCGGGAGGGGGAAGGGGAGAAGTCGGCATCACATTGCTCAAAGAAAACATAAACCACCTAAATTAAAACATCCTGGTTAGGGAATTGTTTGTCCCTCACAAACCTGTCCAATTGACACAACATGTGTAATCAGTCAAAGCCAGGTCTGGAGAATAAGGTGGATGCGGCTAAAACTCATATCATGACACCTCGATCTTTACTCGCTACTAACTGAGACACGATATCAAGTTCCATCGTGCAAGAAAATGGGACCTGACCAATTGGCCAGTGCTGGTTGTTTAATGCAAACTCTTTATATAAAACATTGGTATCTGAGACGATCAAGAAGTTGAAAATTTAATACTACTAATTCTCAGTGACAATTCATAAATTCACGATAAAAAAAGAATGGATGATCAAGACGTACTGAAAAAATACAAAATTATTACACATTCTTTTTGGCAACTTTTAATAAATAATACATTAAATTTACAAGCAATTTATATTTTCAAAAACTTCTCCTATTTAACTCTATATAACTTCACCTTTAATACGAATAAAGAATTACAAAATATCCGCTTGCTTGATAAACACACACGGATAAAAGTTTCCTTTCATAAGGGAATAAACTTTTTTTACCAAATGTCTCTGTGTGTTTGATGCGGAATTTGAAGCTGTCTATTTCACGGGCTTAGTTAATTAGAGAAAATAACAGCTTTAATTAAAGTATGTGTGTTGCTCAATTAGGAAATTATTGTTTATACATTTATAAGAATAGTTACAATGTCTTCAAAAATATTATGAAACAAATTATTTAGTTTCAATGACAATTCATTTTATTTCGATTTACGATAACGATGTCATAAAATTAGTAAAAAAATATTATAGTGGAAAAAGCATAATAATACCTTAAACGGATTTATAGTACGTATTACCGAAACTTTTCAAGTTCGAAAATTAGACTATTTTCTGTAATCTATAACAATGCACAATTACCTTTTTTAATGAGGCTTTCAACAACAGGTCATAAAGCTTTAAATTCCTTAAAAACGTTCTAATCTCCATTTCCTAAAGCTAACCTACAGGCAATGACTTTTGTTGAAATCAACACATTCTGGGATCACAAGAATACCAAAAGAGAAATTTTCATTACCTGTTTTTGTAAGAATGGTTTGACTAAACTATTCATTTAAGCAATAATAAAAGTTAAAACAGCAGCATGTGATATTATATATACCAGGGGTGGCGAAACAGTGGCACACGTGACATCAATGGCAAGCGACACAGTATTTTGGGCATGCCACCGATAAAAAAATAGTTTGCATTTTACTCCAAAACAACAAAGTTCATTATGAAGTAATCCTCATGAGGGATCTCATTCGCGCTTTTGAAGCTAAACTGCATGTTTTCGTAAAATATATTATTACAAGAAACTATAAGTACTTCCCAAACATGAAAAAAATATCAAAGATTTAGATATACACTAGCTGTTACCCGCCCGCTTCGCTGGGAATTTCATGATATTTTATAAATTTTTACTGCTTATATATATGTATAAATTATTGATATCTAAGTCCTGCATTAAGAATTCGATTGTATTGAAAAATATACTTATACCTGTAACTGTCGCCTGTTGATAAAAAAAAGGGGCAGAACTCATCTAATTTGGGTTTTCTAAAAATCTCTAAAATTGATATATATAATGATGTTCGCTCTTTCGTAACCCAAAAACCAAGTGGATTCCCGCAAAACCAATTTTCGGTGGATCTCTACTCCGTAAATTGAACATGCAAGCCAAATTTCAAGTCTAAATCTAACAGAAAAAAAAAACAGTTTTACTATCAATATCCCCGTAATCCCGTTGAGAGCCGTTTTCCAAAATAACCGCTCTTAGCGGATTTCAACTCAACAAAAGAAAAATGCAAACCAAATTTCATTATTATAGTCCTTGTAGCTCGAAAAAAGTAATTTTTTTTGTCAATACGTCCCAGTAATCCCCTGCACCCCCCCCAGAACTTGATTTGCTTAAAATACATTCTTAGTGGATCCCTATTCAACAAAAGAAACATGCTTAACAAATTTCAAGTATATAGGTCTAACAATTAAAAACAGGAATTTTTTTCTGTAACTCCTCTTGACCCCTCGCAACCCTCCTTGGGGGTCAATTTTCGTTTTACTCTTTGTTAGAGGAACTCTATTCCATGAAAGGAACATGCCTACCAATTTTCAAGCAGGATGATCAAATAGTTTAAAATGGAAATATTTATCGATTACGCCTCTTAATCTCCCGAAATTAAACTTAGTAGTTCATATTCGCGAAACACATTTTGTAGCGGTTCTCTACTTTACGAAAGGAAACTGCTTATCAAATGTCAAGACTGTACGTCTAATAGTTTAAAAATGGGGATAATTATCTATAACGCCACTTGAGCCCCCGCAACGCCACATTAAAGAAACTCACAATTAAGAAATTAAGAACAATTTGAATTAAGAAAAACAGAGAGGTAGAAAAATGAAAGAGATACCTTGAAATAATAACTATTGTTTAAATGTGACTAAAAATGTAAATAAAAAAAAAAGAAAGGATTAAAACTAACCGTAAAACTTATCAATTTTTTGTTTCTTGCATTGATTTTTGCTTATGAAGCCTTGATTTATTATTTTTAAAAGTGCATCCGAAACAGCCGATGCTTACTTAACTGAACAGTGATATAACTATCATAAAAAAAAATTATGGCACGTGTCAGCGAATTATGATGTGCGCGTAACACTGTTATGTCTCATGAAGAGCATCGGTCGCCAGTAACCAAAACAACGACTTCATTAGCTCAGCTTGGCGTTCAATTTGGCGTTCATCTTGGCATTCAGTTTCACGTTCACCCGTATAGTTTCCGTTCCCGTAAGAATACGGGAATAAAATATAGCCTATGTTACTCCCCGTTAATGTAGCTTTCCATTAGTGAAAGAATTTTTAAAATCGCACCAGCCGTTTCCGAGATTAGCCGGAACAAACAGACAGACAGACAGACAAAAATTTTAAAAATTGGTTTTTTGTTATGAGTACCGTATATACTTTTAGTGCATTAAGTAAAAAGCTGCTAATTTGAAATTATAAACAGACACTTCAATTTTATTTATTTGTATAGATGAGAAGCCAGACGAAGAAAATTTATAGAAGAATTTATTTAGGTAATTGATTCTTCAATCAAGGAATTTTCAGCGAGATGTTTTCAGTTCAAATAATTATCGGAAATACTCAAATTTATTATGTACCCTGATGTGGCATTATTTCATAAACTAATCTTGTCCGAAATTGAAGAATTTAAGGCGATATGGTACCATCTTCACAATTTTTTTTATTTTTAATATTTGATATTCGGTTTTAATTGTATATTATAAAGGTACATATTTAATAAGAATTCCATACAAAAAAACTTTAATTTGTTGCAAAATGTTTGTAAAATTTACATTTTTTAGCTTTTTTAAACATTTTTTAAATCCCTCAGGCTTTTTTAAATATGTCTCTTTTTTTTCAAAATTTTTTTTCTAAATACCTACATAAAACTGTGTATGGGTTTTTTTCTGCTGCTGCTCTTTAATTTTTTATTAATTTTTTTATAGTTAAACTTCCAAAAATTCTCAAAAAAACATTAATTTTGATTTTGAAATTTTTTTAGAAAAAGTACAAAACATGTTAGAGCTAATTCCATGCACAGTTTTACAAAACATACATTTCAGAACATGTATAAAATATTTCAAACCCATACTTCAATTATCAAAAAAGCCTTAGGGTTTTGAATATGTACAAAAATTCAACATGGAGAAATATGAGTTTGAAGTTTTCATTCCATGAATAGCATGATATAATATTCATCGAATAGTCTGAAACTTTTATGAAATGTTAATTAGCTTATTTAAAACTACTTACCATAAAAAATTGCACAAATGTAGAACAATTAAACAGTATACTGCCATAATGAATAGATAGAAAAAAAAACGAATGAAAGATCAATATTTCATAAAATATTCATTTCATCTTAATAATTATAATTAAAAAAATACACACACTTCAGAGCTAATTCCATGCTCAGAGCTAATGCACAACATGTACAAAAGATGTTTATGCCTTTATTTTTTATTTCCATGATTTTTTAAAAGCCTTCGCATGTTAAATATTGTACACGAATGAAAGCAAAATCAAAAACCAATTTATAGGTAAAATACATCAAAATCTAATAATATGTGGATTTGTTTAAAAAAATATCTTAAAATATTTTAATAATAAAAGTGTTGAATCTCTCACACATGGGATATATATATATATATCACCAAAAACAAATATATAAAAATGGGAGAGTTTTTCTATTCTTGCGAATTAGATTTTTAATTATCTGAGTCATCAAAATGAGATTTAGTATTTGAGCTTTGGGAGAATCCGTTTTGAAGTTTTAATTTCATTCATCATAATATCATAAAAAGCACACACAACTTTTAAATCTTGACCAAATCCCTTTGATCTTCAGTAAATAATTGACAAACTAGAATTTTTGCATAAATTGCACAATTATTTCTTAAAATGATTTATTACTGCATATATAATGTAAATCTCATTGATGCGCATTAGAAAAATAATTAATTCATTTTTATCAGGCTTTTTTCTAGCAGATAATCTGAAATGTAGGCGTGGAAGTTGCTGTTCAGTATCAAACATTGGTCCATTACTTAATGAAAAATGCAGGTAAAGCTTTGAAATTTTCCAGGCATATTTATAAAGATTCGGGGTATCAAATCAGCCAATAAAATTTTTTTCGACAGTTTAATGATTTTTAGGGTACCATATCGCCTTAAAATGCAGCTGTTGATTTTCAGTATAGTTCAATATGGATCCAAAGATTTATTAAAGCAAGGGAAAAGTTGGAATTGATGTACAGTAAAAGTGCCAGTAATGAAAGTTTGGAAAGATGGAATTCAATTCCGACACATTTAACTGTTTGAGAAAGCTGACTCATTCTATTATAACTACATTTTCATCTACCTATGCCTTCGAGTCATTTTCAGAGATGAATAACGTTAAAACCTCGCTTAAAAACCGTCTTACGGATGACTCCAATTCACCATTCATTTTACTAAAAGTAACATCTTACATTCTTATTATAAATTATTTGCCATCTTATCTGCAACATCAAAAGTCACACTGATGTTACCTTATAATTTGAATCACGCACATAACTAAAACATTTACTACTATATAGTGCAAAATGTATTTTTTCGTTCTGAATAAAGAGTTTTTAGTATTTAGTTTTATTATATTTTCCCAATAATCAGGTCAAAGTTATGTGTGGCAAGTCTATAACTTATTAAACATTTCCTTAGAAAAAATGGCACGTTGATCCATAAAGGTTCACCACCCCTGGTATATACCATCAATTATGATTCATATGCAGAGTAATTCGCTACCAGACCGGCAAACTTGCAGAGTGTATCCCATACACACCCTACAAGTCTGTCGGTCTGTTAGCGAATGAGCGGTACAGGACGAATCAGAGTCATATAGGAATGCAGGGTTACAAATGACATAGTTACGAGCTATGGTACAAAGAAGAGAAAGTCAACAGCAACACATTAATGTGGCAGAAAACCTTTTATTGAAAGGTTGTACTGCAACAGGTGTTTGAAATTACGACCAGAAGTCCTTTGGCAGTCCTAACAGCGAATTCCTGGTTCTGTGGTTCTGGAAATTTAATGCCATGCCGCGTGTTCTCCAGAAAGCTACAAATATTTGAGCATCGAGCAATGAGTACCTCAACTGAAGGAAAATTCATCTGGTACACCAAAAAGATGAACAAACAGTTAACTCGTTGAAGAACTAGTCTCACGAAACCTTCTGTTCACACTTGCGAAGGTCATGTGATGTGCAACACGCCTGCTCCAATAACGTTTTAGTTCAACCACCGAGTGGTGTGTCCATTATAATCCGCTTCTCCATACACTATCAGCATGTCGGCAGTTCCTCGTTTGAATACGAGTTCTCCCTACTGCCTCGGGAAACCGATCGTAAAAGAAGACTTCCAGCAGGATGGGTGTTCCCGAAACCTTCCGTTCTGCGCCACCTACCACAAGACTGCCTGGAGGAATTTTTCAGAACGTCAGGAATTCGATGCCTCACCTATGCCAGGCATGCCAAACGACTTCTGGTAGTAATTTCGAACCCTGTTGTAGTACAACCTTTCAACGAAATGTTTTCTGCCCCATAATGTGTTTCTGTTCTTCTTCTTCTTCTTTTGCTTCTTTGCACCATAGCTCGTAATTAATCTATGTGATTCAGAGTCGCCTTTGTATCATCTACACACCCTGCCAGTTTGTCTGTCTGGTAGCGAATTATTCTGCATATATTGCTGTTTCGGTTAGTGTTAACATTCATATTACTTAAGAAGAATAAAAAAAACTGGTCTTAGACTCTAAAATAGAACAAAAAAAGTAAAGCATGTTAAGAAAGCTCTTGATTAACACAATGTTAATACTCGTACATGGTAATTTAAAGAATATTTTACAAGGAGCCTGATTTCATTCTTATGACCTATGAGAAGAAGTTTATAGATGATTAAATTGTTCATATATATGGAAGTTTTGTATTTAATATTAAAAAGTAGAATTTAGTCTGTAGTTAAGAATAAATATAATCCAGTTTCATATAATTATAAATCATGTTTCATAATTAATGCAGTCAAAAAAAAAATCCGGAATAAAATTTTCCTAGCAAATACTTTTACAAATATACACATCTGAACATTTAAATGTTTTGCATCATTATGAGAATTATCGACAGGATATTGAAACACTTTTTGAATCACTTTACTTAATAATTATAAGCTATTAAGAGGGGTTTTATTTCATACTTTTTAACAAATAACTTTTCATTCCTTGCAATACATTTACCACAGAAACGAAGAGAGTAATACATACACTGGCTAATGAATTAGGAACCCAAGATAAGTATTTTACTGGACCACCGTTTTTGCACTGATAACTGCTCTGATTTGTCTAGGCATTCAGTCTATATGCTACTGAAGTCCATTTGCGTTCATGCATTGGATATGCAGCGTTTTAGAGTTTGCAAATTAGATGGAAAAGGAGAGTGCTGTCAGGAGTGTTTCTCCACCACATCCGACACATTTTCTATGGGGTTAAGATTATAAGGAGGTCAGAGATGGTGTTAGAAGTCAGACTGATGTCCAGCGAACCAATTTTGAACACTTCTGGCACGATGTATAGTTGAATTATTGTCCGTTAAGTATCCATCGACATCAAGGTAAAAATTCAACAATGAAGGGTGCACTTGATCTGTATATCTAGGTAACTCAAGGCTGTTTGTTTACCCTAGAGAAAAACCAGGTCACCACTTCTATGCCAGAAGAACACGCCCCATACCATGATACTCCCACCGGATAATTTCACATTGCGACTAAGGCAATATGGATTCATGTCTGCGAGGAGTTATTGCCTAATTTGATATCATCCATCAGTGCAAAATAAGGTGTAGCGTGATTCACCCGACCACATTACTCGTTTCCAATCCTCAAATATCCAGTGTCTTTTTTCCAGGCATCACTGCAAATGAATTTTAGTATTAAGGGCAGAAATAAGAGATTTTCTCACAGGACTTTGCATTCCTATGCATATATATATACACTCAAGAGCCAAAACATTATGACCATCTGTCAATAACGATATGGCCCATCTTTTGCGCGCAACACAGCTTCAACCCGCCTTGGCATGGATGCTACAAGTCCTTGGTAGATGGCTGGAGACAGATTGTAGAAGATGTTTACGCAACGAACACGCAAATCCAAGATATTGCAAATTGGTGGTCTTTGAACTCTGAGCTGCCATCCCATGACATCCCAAATGTGCTCTATCGGACTGAGATCCGGTGAGTTAGGTGGACAGGACATTAACTGGAATTCAGCATCATGTTCCTGGAACCACTTGAACACAATTTTAGCCTTGTGACACGGGGCGTTGTCCTGTTGGAACATTCCATTTCCAGCTGGAAAAACAGAGGACATGTAAGGGTGCAACTGATCCGCAATGATGTTCATAAACACTGTAGCATTCATAGTCTGCTCTACCATAACTACGGGTCCCAGAGACGCCCAAGAAAACGTCCCCCAAAGAATAATACCACTACCACCGGCCTGTGTATGACCTACTGTACATTGAGAGAGCAAATGTTCGCCTGGTAGACGCCGTATCCTGACACGGCCATCGGCGTGATGAATGGCCAAACCGTGATTCATCTGACCAGGCAACTCTCTCCCACTGATCCATGGACCAGTCACGATGTTCCCGGGCCCAGCGTGGGCGCAGTTGGCGATGACGCTTGGTCAGCAAAGGCACACGAGTGGGACGTTTGCTGCGTAGCCCCATATCCAACAGTATCCGCTGAACAGTGAGCTCTGATACTATTCTACTTGACTCTGCATTGTATTGTGCTGTCAGCTGAGCCACTGTCTGGCTCTGGTTTTGCTTCACCATGCGAGACAGTCTCCGACGACCTTTTTCTTTGATAGCTTGTGGACGTCCAACACCATGTCGTCTACTACTGGTTTCAGCGTCATTCATCCACTTTGCATAAGTACTTACTGTAGATCGCGAACAACCCACGAGTCGTGCAGTTTCGGAAATACTTATTCCGAGCCTTCGAGCCATTGCAATCTGCCCTCTATCAAAGTCGCTTAGATTCGCAGCGTTTCCCATCACACACAGAAGTAAGGGAAAGAATGATTCTTCAGACTCTCCAGCAGCAGTTAAATACCACTTCCACATGATCACGTGCCTTCCACGTCATCCAGGTGAGTTCATTGCAAAATGTAGGGGTGGTCATAATGTTTTGGCTCTTATATATATATATTATATATATATATATATATATATATATATATAATATATATATATATATATATATATATATATATATAATAGCGTAGTCGAGGCCGATTTCTATTGGTTATTTGTGTGAAGATTTGTCGATATGGGGATTTCTTGATACACAGGTAACTACTTCTTCTTTGGTTTTAAACTTTTATTTATGTTCACAGGTATATGAAATTCAGTTTCATTTAGAATAATTAACGAATATGCACGAACGCAAACATTTAGTAGAAGCGACGAGGAAATGTTGTTGGCTAGCAGACAGAGAACAAAGAGAGAGAGCACCCAGTACTCTGAGTTTTTAAACTGGCGGTGAAGGTCATAAGACTCCTTTCTAACGGGAGTTGTGATTGGTTGCAAATGCTATTGGTTGCAATTAAATTAAAATTATGATATTAGTCTCGTACCAAAGAATTAGAAAATAATTTAAAGGAGTTAATTTAAAGAAGGCTAGAGGAAGTCATTGTATATATATATATAAATTTTTTTTTCTATACTCTCTAAGAAACCTTGAACATTTTCCTGACCCGAAAAAAAGTTCAGGGAGGACACTCAAATTAGATGCAACTACTAGCCAAAGGTTAGGTTCGGTTGCGCGCCACTATGACAAACGACTAGCGGTTGTTGGTGTTTGGGGATTCGAGTAAAGATCATCCATAACAAGTTTTAAATTCACATTTACTATCCATTTCCCTTAAACTCCGCAACTAAAGGTAGGAAATGCACTAAGTAACTAATTAGAAGAGAAACCACACGGCTTAAGGCTACTTAGCATATAAGTAAAATCTACTCCACTTACTCTTGGAACACTTCGGACTTCTACGTTATAATTTACTGCAATTCTCTTACTTAATTGTACGACCTCTGGTCTTAAATCTTAAGCACAATTTTAGCACTTATTCTCCAATTATCAATAATCAACCATCCAGCGACTAACTTCGCGTACCTAATTGTCAACACTTTAATAGAACCACTCATTTGCATAAATAACGTCTTCTTCTTCCGGAGAAAGTTTTCAAATAGAACTTAAAGTTAAAAAGAATAATTTTACACCAAGAGGATTAGTTGAAGGTTCGGGGATAGACCTGTTACAGTTCGCATATTACTTTCAAGAATTATAGATCCACTGCAAACGTCGTTTTGCAAAAATAGGCCTCCAAAATTGGTTTCGAAAAGTTGAAGAGGCGTTATAGATAAATATTCTTGTGAATATATATAAGTAATACGTTTATTCATGGTTATGAAGAAAATACAAATGGATAATTAAATATTCTATATAAGTTTGGAGATAATGTAACACTTGTAAAGTATTTAGGATAATTAGGTAAATTGATAAACACGAACTACATACATACATTTTAGGAATGTTAGCAATGACAAAATCTGAGTGTGTAATTCTTTATACAAGTGCACATTATAAATTTCTAATGGAACTTAAAAAAATTATTTGAATTCTGAATTACTACAACTGAGTCGTCCCAAAACGCGAAATGATAGAACGTACATATCACACTGACCTTACAAATTGATAAATTCAGGCAATTCATGTATCTGGAGAGTAAACATCCCCCGAAACTAATCCAAGCATGAAGAGAAGAATTTTCAAAATAAATGGATTTTTATTCCTATGTCATTGTTCAAAACCTCTTTAATTATAAATTGCATTCTTTATTTCAACACTTTTGTTAATATAAGTTTGTGAACTGAAAAAAGTATTTCAATGCATCAATTTACAAACGAAGAGGAAAACAATGTGAGATGGAAAGGAAAAGAAAGAGAGCATTTTTTTAATTTTTTATTTCATGAACTGAGAACATTAATAAATGATATTGAGAGCTTTATTATAATTAAATATAAAAACTGAAAGTTTCTACAGATACTCAAAAGTAATTTCACAGCTGTATTGTTAGCATTATCAACTCTACCTATGGGAAATTTGTTCTCCATTACATAAAACTTCATTAAAGAAAAATCAAAAGGATGAGTGTTTTTATATGTGGAAACATAAAAGTTTTATAGCGAAACTTTTCATTTCAAATCCATTAAAATAGGGAAAGGGTGAAAAAAATCTCCATCTCTTATTAAATAAGTTTTAACTAAAATCTTTTCAAACCCTGGAGTTGAACTTTTTAATTACGTAGCTTTATATTCCGCGTCGTACCAAAAAATATGCACTAAACGAAGTAAAAGAATGAAGAGCAATCCTGTCTTATAAATTTTTCATTCGTAAGAATATGGTTTTCTAATACCGCTTGAGTTTTCTTAGTTTCTAGACTATATTCCGTTTTTAAATCTTCAAACGTGGAATTTTTATACCAAAAGAAATATTCGATTTTGCCCCTTATAAAAATTGATTTCGAAAAGTCTGATTCGGTCAATTTTTCTTTCTTTTCTAAGAAGAAAAATTTCTTCTCAAAATGAGCATTGCATAGTAGAAAAACTTATATTTAGTTTGAAAAATAGAAGAGAAAAGTTTTTATAGCACGATATAGCACTTTATCTCTTGTTTTAGACTTCAAGCTCTGTCCCATGCTGATGTACCTTTTAAATTCTATCGCTTCCTCCTAAGTTTAATGGAGTCAAGATAATTTACACTTTTCGCGTTTATTTCCAAGTAATTTTAAATTTGAAGGTTTCCATTAAAGTGTTCTAATCGCATTTTTAAATAAAAGATGAATCCAGAAAATTAAATTTTTCACCTTTTAACTTTTTTAAAAATCTCATATTGAATCAAATATTCTTGTATTGTTGAATTTAGATTCCCAAATAACTTTTTAAGAACAAAACTAGAAATTTTATAAAAATTCCAAAAATATTCCACACTAAATGAAGTGTGTGAAAAGATTAAATTCGAACAAAATTACTATATAACTTACTCTATAAAGATGTTATTTATTTTATAGCTATAAAGTTCCATCGTAGGAGCTATTTTAAATGTTCTAAGAAGAGCCCTGAATAATTTCATTTTTTAACTTTTTAAAAAGTAATTGGATCACGTTTTACATAAATAAAATGTGAATAGAGTTTTCTCAGTAAAAGTTTTGAGCCCCACATAGTATAAAACAGGAGGTAAGTAAAACTTATATAAAAAATATCAGAAATTTCAAAAGAGCAATCCTGCATCACCGTAACGGTTACTTTTAAAGATGTTGTCTTCATGGTAATAGGTACCTGAATTTCTCAATATGAAAGTCCGACGTGAATCAGACCACCAGCAACATATAGACTCGTCCGAAAAAACCTTACAAGCTTACTGTGATAACGTCCATATAGCATAATTTCTACTCCAGGCTAAATGCTGAGGACAGTGAGTTGCTGTGAGCGGAACACTCGGATAGGCCTGCAAGCATATAAGATCAGTATGTTCCAAGTGTGTGTGCATTGTTTGCCTTGAAACTGTCGTACCCGTGGCTGAAGATAACTGACGAGACAGGTCAGATGCTGTGCTCCGTCTGCTTCTTCTGGCAGTTACTGCCAAATAGCTGTCTTCATTTGGCGTTGTAACTCGGAGACGACCTGTACTGTAACGTCAACTGGCATTTGCTTCATTTAGGAACTGTTGCAAAAACCTTTGTTCACAAATTCCTTGGATACTTACATCTAAGTACTCTTGCATTCATTCCAGATATGACCGATAATTATACCACGTAAAAAATCCTCCACATACATCATCTGTGTCATAACTATTCGTTTCTTTTCTTGTTCCAATTTCGTGCATCTTAGATGCATGAGAGCCAATGATATAAATATCAAGTTTTTTTGGAATAAATAAAACAAACAAAAAAAAACAGAGATTTATGTGATGGAACAGCTGCATGCCGTCTCAAAAGAGCACTCAAGCACTGATTTGACAGTGGCCGATTTGTTTCAAGAAATGTGCGGTACATAGCAAAGAACTACTTTAAAAAATTAGTACACAAGATTGTTGTATCTAAAAAGTATGGGTTTATATTTAAATACACACATTATATGTCAGATATTTTTTGGACTTGTCATATATCTCCGTTTCTCGTATGTCTGCTAAATGAGCATGAAGATATAAGGGGGACCGGAAAGTAATGTAGTTTCTGCGTATAGCGATATTGGTTAGTCATTTATCAGCTCATTGTGTACTTCAAAGTCATGCTAAAGGTATTTTATGGTTAGAGTAATTTGTTTACTCGTAAATATTTAAATCTTACCTTTTTCTTTGAAATTTATGGAGGAATGGCCAGCCAAATGCCAGAACACGAGAATACTCTGCATTGTGCGCTTTATGAGTTTCACAAGTGTAGCAACGTACAATGGTTGATACTAAACTCTTACGCGATGTTTATCCAAATAAATTAAAGGTTGGGAAGTGCATAAGGTGAGTTTTTATAAGTTGTTGCTGTTGTGTGTTTCATACTGGGATACATATGAAAGACGAGAGATAGACGAACAGAAACATACAACACAAACACAGACTTTTACTACAAACGATGATCCCAGCATATAACAGAAAGGGTGCATTGCTTACCACTCGAGACGTGAGCTCATTTCAGACGAAATTCCGACTTCTTTTCCCGAAGATACATCAATGCTTTATTCGGGATTCGAACCCGAGCCCACTTGATTACAAGGAGTGCCATAACCACCACACAAGGTGGGGAAGCAGTATATAAGTTCAATTAGGTAATGTCGATTTTTCCGACTCGCACTCTTCAGCTTTAGACATTGGCATATTAAGGCTTGAAGTGGAGGCAAATCCATGTCAGACAATCTAGGAACTGTCACACCCTGTCAACTAACTTGGTCGACCCTGCAAGAACATTTGCAGCAGATTGGTAAAGTGAGTGCAAGTGTTTGGGTCCTGCATAATCTGTCCGATCCACCCCATATAACTTATAGCTTCAGCGGCACACTGCAGAAATGTTTTTCAATTGCTTGATCACCGGAAATGAAAAATGAGTTCACTATGATAATCCGAAAAGCAAAAGTCAGTGGCTTTCTCCCAAAATGTGATTTTGTGTATTTGGTGGAGAATTCTCAGGGTCGTTCATTTTGAAGTACCGAAACCTGGACAAACTGTGAATGCGGACCCTTACTGTGTACAAGTGGATCGAGTAAATCAATATTTAATCGAAAAGTTCCCAGATATTGTCAACAGAAAAGGTGTTATTCTGAAACTTGATAATGCAAGACGAAACCTGGAATAAGTTAACGAATTAAGATGAGAGTCATTTCCTCACCATCCATACTCGCCTGATACTGCTCCAAAGGATTTCCATTTATTCCGATCTCTTAAAGATTTTTAAATAGTAAAAAAAAAAATGAAATGTCAGAGGATGTCTAAAATACCATTTCCATATAGTTTGCTAAAAATCATTTGATTTTTATCAATTCCACAGTAAATTGAATTGAAAACTTCCACGGTAAATGACAAAAGGTTGCTTTTTACGATGATAATTACATTATTGATTAAAAATAAAAACTTAGAAGAAATTCATCTATTTAAATTGAACGTAAAAAATGATATACTTTCCGATCTCCCTAATATTTTTCATACTAACTTATTCAACGAACATCGATAAATCACTTAGATAGATTTATGTAAATAATACAACATTTTTCTCTTTAAAAATGTGATTTACGTTTCAACCCGGCTTCTTGATATTACACAAAGAAAAACGTAATAGGTTCTTTAAAAAACAAGAATGATGTGGGTGAGTCGCAATTTGATTATGACGATGTCCATATGTTGAAGTAAACTATAAAAATTTTATATGCAGCGCAAAATGGCACACACTGCTTGCTCTAAAATAATACAAGAGCCTCCCACACACATCATGCGACAGTAAATAAAGATGACATTTTATACGCGTGAAAGAAATATGATAAATGTAAATATTTTCTTGAAGATGTATGCTGATATAAATGAATTTAAATTCCAAATATTTGCCCAGATAGCGCATATTTGCAACGTTGTTTTTTCTATCATACTGGGAAATATATCAGTTTCCGTAAGAAATAAAATCATAGTTTTTTCCGAAAAAAAATATTAGTAATTTCTAGAAAAACCATTTTATACACTAATAATCCGTTCTCACGTAAAAAGTATCATGAGTTTTATGAGTGAATTTATGATTATGACTATGTGTTATCTGTGTGTGTACCTCTCTGAAGTGAATCAAATTAACTAGTTAAAAATATAGCTATTGTATTCTGCTTAAGTATAAACCAGAACAGGATTTTTTAACTATTAATATCTGCTTTTACCGATGTCTCACAGCACACGTCAAATTATTAGGAAGAAAAATTATTTAAAAAATTTCTAACAAAGAGAATATGAGCAACTACTCTTCCAACTTTAACAACGAGTTATCTCATGAGATTTCCTTCATAAATCTAACCCAAATTTTTCTAAATCTTATTGTAAGTCTTAATAGCTACCTTTTTATATAAGCAATAATAAATGTAAATGAGCTTAAATATATATAAAATAAACAAAAGTAATGCGTGAGGGTGGTTTATAGAAGATAGGTTGTTACAGTAAACATTTTGTGAGCTTACAACTAACTAATTGAATGTTCAATTTAAAAAGTAATTTAGCTTTAAACTATGTTAAAGGATTATAAACGATTCCATATTTCCGTTTGTTTCTGAGAGACACGTAAACTTTAATCTCCAAAAAAATATTAAATTCATTTATCGCCAGGATAAACTTTAACTTGCTACTCCACTTTCCAATAAAATTACATTTTTAGAGAAATTCTTAATCTTTCCACATAATACATAAATATACACTCATTGCCAAAAAAATTGCGCATAATTACAGAGCTGTCATAATGAAACGAAATTTTATATAGGTAAGTACCACGTTGATGTAAATGGTTACAAAATCTAAGCAAAATGATAATTTACTGTAGAAAAAATTACAAATGAAAGGAGGTTTTAGTACCATGCTGGGCTACACTTCTAGCCTGAATGCATGGTCTGGTATAGTTGGGCATTGAGGAATACAAGTCCAGTATGATGCCCTTCGGCAAACTTTCCTCTAGTTTAGCCAAACTCGTAGGCTGTCCAACTCGCCGTCCTAAATGATTCCAGAGATCTTCAATCGGTGACAAATCTGGGAATCTGGTAGGCCAAGGAAGGATAGAAATGTGGTGGAGGTAGTTCTTTGAAGCTCTTTCTGTAAGGGGGCGAGCATTGCCCTGTAGAAAAATGATACCTGATATGAGTGGAATCCTATGTGGCAGAAGAAAGGCATGAACGTACCTCTGGGCTGTCATGGTGCTATAGATCTACATTAGTGGTAACCGTATGTTGGATGCGATGGCATCCCATAATCCCACGACAGTAGCGAAAGCGGTGTGCCACTGTACAGTATAGACAAAATTGACAAAATTGAGAGGCCTCCATTCACTTACATGACTGCCATCTCAGCACAGATTAGATCTGGATTCATCTCTGAAGACGTCCTATTTCTATTATGTTGCAGTCCATCCCTTAGGAGTGCGACATCATTCCGAATAGAGGCTGTCAGTGGCAGTACGCTAATGGGAGCCACGATAGCAATTGTCATTTAGCCAGGTGCCTTGTGATGGTACGTTCTGACACACAGAGACCTGTATCGAATGTACTTTCTATGTTGGTGCTATGCGTACGTATCTTATTATGTGACGGTTTTCTCGGCTAGTGACCTTTTTAGGGTGTCCTGAGTCTAAACACCGTGTAACAGACCTCTTTCTTGCCCACTGGTTTGAACACCTCCTCACAGTATAGTCAGAATGGCCTAGGTGGGAAGCTACACACAGAGATGATTGCTCGATTTCCATCGTCCCTATGATTCTTCCTCTCGCGAACTCTGACAGCTGTTGATATGGTCCTTGATGGTGGCGGTTACACAATTCAATTCTTACATAATTCTTACTTTTGATATTTTGTTTGAAAATTTTAATGAAAAAATTTATTTTACGGTTAAAAATAATCACTTTAAAGTCATTTAAAGTAGTCTAGTAGGATGCATTTAATTATTTATTAGACTTTTCGGTGCTTTACATCATTTTTCAAGTATACAATTTCCTCACGTTTTCACAACCTTCTCTCAAAAGTTCCAGGTATATTTTATTTATTAATAATAAAACATGCTACTTTTGAGCGGTTATATACAGTGAGTGAGTGAACAGGTGAAGTATATGGACAGGTAAACAGGTAAAATGGCAATGATTAAAATCGGTCAAGGGCGTTCGAGATTAAAGCAAGTAAGTTTAAAATTTACGATTACGCACGAGTAACTATAGAGCACTTTATACAGGAAAGTTGAAATTAGTTTTGCTTTTATTTGATCGAGAATCAGCAATATTAAATTTCTTTAAATATGTCTTCATTTTCAAATTTAATTAAAAATATGAGTATTATACTTATAATAATGAAGGTATTTTATACGTCTGTACAAAAATTAAAATAAGTATATATTTAGAAAACACACTAAAGAAATATTCTGAAAATTATGCACAAAAATATCAAAAATTATTTATAATATTGTATTGTTTTCAAACCTATACTTTACAGAATCATTTGTATTTTATACTTTTACCATAAATGCAGTATGCCCACTAAAGTCTCTTTAAACCCTCTTAGATTTGGAAAGGCTTCTGCTATATTCATAAAAGGGGTATTTAGGTATGATACTAAACTATATATATACCATCTATCAGGGGAAAGGGAGACCATTTTTTAACACTGTGATACCCAATTATTTGGACAACATGACGGCGTACCAGTTCACAAGATATCTTTAGTGAAGCAGTACCTCTTCAAGGAATTTGGGAATCAGATAATTGTGTATGGCGGTGTTCACCTGATCGTTCACCTGACCTAAACGTTCACCTGATCTAAACACCACTGGGCTTTTCCTGAGGGGATACTTGAAACAGCAGATGTATGCTACCCCTCCACACACATTCCAGGATCTTAAAGGATGCTTGGGCCAACTTGTCATGCTCTATGCTCCAAAGTGCGTAAAGTGACATTCCAACGAGGATCTAAACGCGCATTGCAGCTGCATTGTACATTGCATGTGCATTGTATTAAAAGCCGTTCAGAAGTTAAGAGGGTGGCAAGGAACTTTAGTGTATATACTGTATAATGCTTTCGTATCATAGAAGAGAACATGATTTCACGTGATTATAATAACCGAACATAAGCAAATATATATAGATTCAGTTTTTTTTTTACTCAACACTAGAAAATAGAAAGTAGTATATAGAGAAGTGGATAAAATGCCTCTCTTTCCAAGCACACACTCCCCTCTAAATCAAAATACATTTACTACCATTTAAAATATATAACTTAACTTTTCGTTTAATTTCAATCCAAAGATTTGTAACTAAGAATAAATGATAGCCTACATTTCACACATTTTGTACATTTTCTTTAGCTAATAGCATTTTTAAATAGGATTTAAATCGCATCAGAAGTCAATCAGAAAGAGCTCCAAGAAACTAATGGAACTAATTATTGGCTTTAACAAAATTCCTCTCTCAAGAAAATGTTTCTTTGTATATTTAGGTTGAGAGAAAAAACTTACTCAGCGATAGAAAATTGTAACTAACTTTCAACATTCAAAGGATTTAGAAATCGAATTTTACTTGGATTTTAATTAGCTGGTTTGGATTTTCTACCAAAGCACAAATAATTTAAATTATATTGAACGGGCATTCTCTTGACTGAGCTTCTGGATTAGTCTTACACATTGATAAGGATATTGATTTATAAATCTTTTAGAATTAGAAACTTAAATGTAACTAAATTAAAAATTTACACAAGATTAAAAAAATATTGACATAGAAAATTTAATTTAAAATGTTCATATACATGCTTCAAGAAGTATGTTTGCTATTTAAATCTAACGCCACTGATCCTTTCTTTAAAATAAACAATGTTTCTGAAAATGGTCTTTTTTCAACGACAACCCCAAACATATGACTATTCTTCGAATAAAATAAGTAATTTTTAAAAAATTTTTACAAAAAATAGTAAATATAACTTGTAACTAAATTCTAATATAAAAAATAGATGATATCGTCCTACTATAAAAAGTTGTTAAGGGAGTATTTTTTTGTTCCCAGAAAGTACAGACACCCGATCTCTCCCCACAAATCACAACTGCGGCCTAATAGGAAAGCATGTTCAGCTATCCTAGGATGTGTTGCTGATTATTCCGACGTTAGGTTACAATTTAACAGTAAATTTCTCTGAGCATCATATCTGAGAACTTAATCAGTCTATGCCTCGGTGAATGATGGTTTGAATCCAGCCTGAGGTGGTGGTTCAATGCTGCATTGATTTCCTCGATTTGGAACTCTCAAACTCTGCAACAAATTATCCAATTGTTTTGAAATTTATAATTTTTATATGCTTGCTCACCCCCGTTCACTCATTTCTGTCTGAGTTTTTGCACTTTTGTATACATTCCTTCAAATCTGGAACATGACATTCTTGTTGCTTTAAATCTATTTTTGCTTCTGTATCTAACTTCTAAGATTCCAATGATTATATTGCCAAATAAGAGTTACTATGTTGATATATGATGTTATTTTCTTACTCTTTTTTTCAATAAGTAAAAAGTAATATTATTAACAAAGGGTGCGTCATGAAATTGTCAAGTTTCATAGCACATAAATTAAATAATTCTTGTTTAGATGGAAAAATATATGAATACAATTGTGTATTTTTTTCTCATATGTGACCAGATTATTCCCATCTATAAAATAATATGATCACTGCATTACAGATTTATTTGCAATTCTAATGATAAACAAGCAATTATAAAACATACTTCACATTAATTTCATTACTAAAAATTTAAGAAACACGCAAATCAAATGTTGCTGCCAATACTGTCACATTATAATATTCCGAATGCAATATTTGTTAACAAATATAAGAAAACTTCAACGCGTTCAACTGACTACTAGTATTGACTTGGCATATCCTAAAGGCAAGAGAAAATTTCTTATTAAATCACTGTAGCATTCCCTCAGAGTAAACAGAGATTCATGTTTAACTTAGATTTCATCATAAAATTTACTTCAGGCTGAAAAATGACATGTATTTCATTTTCTAGATCATGATCATATGAGTAACTGCCTTATGAAATATTAACATTCAGTAACATTTTTGATACAGTAAGAAAATCCATGTCTTTTGATCAGTATAAGAAAAAATATTTTATAAATTGACGAAACTCTTATCATTTTACAAAGAATTTTATGAAGTTAAAAATGTTAAAAAGATTTTTCAAGGGGGAAATATATGTTTGTCAATAAGAAAATCTTTAAGCAACGCAAAAATAATATTACTTCAAAGATCTTCTGGCACGCACATATCGATTTAAAAAAAATACGAATGTAAGTTTTCATTGGCATTTTGTGTCTTTTTCGATTTGAAGCTTTTTTTTTTCACAGAGAGATAGAGAGTTATGATATTATGTGTATGACAAAAAAATTTCGAAGACTTAAATGTTCTAAGAAGAGGTTTTAAAATTTTTATTACCAACGCGGCAGCATTAAAGGATAAAGTAAATTCCAGAACGTTTTAAAATGTAATTTTTGAGTGTTTTAAAGCATAAATATTTATGAATACAATACGATGTTTGTAAAAAGAAAAATTAGACATGTGTCATAACACTCTCGTGAACGATTGTTGTAAAACCAAGCTACTTTTATTTGTAATTTTATTAATTAAACGTTCCATAACTTTTAAATGCTACCTGAAATTATTTTTTTCATTGAAGTTAAATAAATAGTAAAAATTTTCACACATCTGCTACGTAATAATAAAAAATAACTTATTAAAAGCAGTTTTAAACTTTTCACATAAAAATTTGTTTCTAATATTTTTTTTTTTACAAAAAGGTGTTAACATTATTAATGAAAGAAGAAATATTTCGAAAATATTTAAATTCCATTAGTTACAAAAATTATCTATAATAGCTTTTACATAAAGAAAGCTACTCAGTACTGATTAAATTATATTCATTTAAACCATTCTTAACAAATACTACTTTCAAAAACAAAATAATTATTATTTAAAATTAACTTATTCAAATTATTTTTTGCCTGTAATATTTTTCGATAGTGATATGAATTTAATAGGACAGGAAAGTCTAATGTCTGAAATTATTCGTTGAGAAAGAAAAAAATATATATAAAACGAAATTGAATATATTATTGTAAGAAATTTTCGAACTTCAAAGAGAAATTTTGAAAAGAAGTAAGGAGAATAAACTTAAGGAGTTCAGTAAACATTGAGAAACATTCACAAGCTTGAACTGGAAATTTCTAAAATATATATATGTATGCATTTTAGGGTATATTGTAAATAAAGATATTCAGGGGTACGATGCATATAGCATAACTCAATTACCGTGGAACTATAGGAAGATATCAACGCGAACACTTGGAATTTCTTATATTATAAAGTAATTGCAAATTATTTCTCGACTTCATAGATATATTTTCACATATTATTTTAGAGTTAAAAAATCACTTAAACAGAGAAGTTCAGTTTTAAAGAATAATGCAACTTATTAATACTGATATTGTAACTAAAAAAGAAACATTGGATATTTTATAGTTTCAAATATCATGTTAGTTATTAGAATAATAAAAAAATTAAATTCAGAAATTTTCGTATTGTTTCAGTCTATTAAAATTGAATTCAAGGCAAAATTCATTATAAATTAATAAGCACATGTAAACAGACATTTTACGTTTATAAAAAAAGCATATGAATACGAAATTCTTTGCTTAAAATATTTGAAAGATATTTTAAGGTGTTCTAAATATACAAGTACATATGCTTTAACTTTACTCAATGGTAATAAATCACTTCTAAAATTATACATGAAAGTATTTTCTAAGAAATATATGGTTGGAAATATAGGTTGGGAACACCCTATATGTTTTCATCCCAAAAAAATAAAGTGTAAATAATTCTTATTCTTTGAGGTTGTTCAACAGAATAGAGTGATACTGATTTAATGTAATGGTATATTTTTTTTTTATCTTGAAGCCACAGAATTTGTAACTGTATTTTCAATGTTCGGTATTGACTTAGAATCATCCTTATAACAACTTTTTTATGAAGAAAAACTTTCTAGGAATCATTTCAATATGTTGTGAGGAGTGAGAGAGATATTTGTACATATCTCTGATAATAAGTGTCAGATATATTTTAATGTGTTGTTCAGTGGAAAGTAAAGAGGTGAACTTACCAAAAGTCAGTATTTTTTTTTTGTAAAAATGGTCACCTAAAAATCTTTAATTCTCTCATACATATTTTTAATTTCCCAAGGGATTAGTAGTTTTCGAAATTGATCTTTCTAGATTTCAGTATCAGAAGAATTGATAATTGGATGGGGAATCTGCCGAATACGTACGCTTGAATTTCTGAGAGATCAAACAATTTTAAAAGCATATGGCTTTGTATTGAGACAGATACATATATTCGCTGGTTTCAACTGTTCCTTTGACTAATGATATATATATTTTTTTTTGCATTTTGTCTAAAGAACTGAAAACTTTAAGAAAGACACAATTTAGATTTTGTCATTTTTATAGGAGGCACTCGCTATTTCAACATTTTTAAAAGAAGAATTAATTTTTCAGATTTCCTGGATAAAAGAAATTTTCAGAATTGATGTGCCTTTTGATATTTCCCAAAATCATAAATATTAAAAATTGATTGAAAGCGACTGACCAAAATATGAAAATTATTTGCAAGAGCTGGGAATAGGAAATTACCATCGATACCAATTTCAAATAGATTTTCCACACTTGAATATTTTCGACATTTGGATTCACTGAAATTGTGGTGTCATTTGCAAAAGGATATATCAAGAAGGGTGTAATGTATTGAATATATTTGTAGGATATTTTATTTAGTTCTTGACAACGTACATAATGGATGAACTCATAAATATAACCATAAACTTTCACCACAGTTCACAAATTAGAATTACCTGATTTAACTAGTATTTTGTATGAAATTAAATCAGCTCTCATAATAACGTTTTTATAAAAATGAGGAAAGATGTTTAACGAAAAATAGAGTACGTCACCTTTTTTTTAGAATAATAGCCCTTGTTGTTTCAAAAAGAAACTGTAGAAACTTTCTGTGGTGAAAAAAATTTTCAAATTTAAAAGTGCAGTCTTGTGTGAAATGCTTGACGAAAATATTCAGAAACAAAAGTTGAAGCCAGAACTACTTTAAAAACAGTCCTAGGTTGCATATCTAACTCGGGATATTCAGTTTACCACCAAAAGCCTTTAACTAAAAGCATATAAAACAGGGAATTCCATTAAGGAACATATTTTAACTAAAACCTCCATGCACTGATTTGAAGGAAAATGAAGAAATTACAAAATATATTTGTTATAGAATGAAAAGACTGTGTGAGAAAAAGTATACTTAAAAATGCATATGATCAGTGATCCACTTATATGAGTTAAAAATTAAATACATATACAAAAAGATTCATCATAACAAAAAGTTGCTACTTAATGGAATATAAAAAATGTCTATAATTTCCACTTTAAATATTAAAAGTATTCTGAGGTATTTTATACAATTAAATATAATAAGTATTTTTGTGAACCTCTCGAGTAATGATTTATAATCTTCTGGATATTTCTTTTTTTTAAATATATTTGGATTGTTGTATTTAACATATTGTGTATGAGAGAAAGCAAAGCATTTTCATAATTTCTTGAATTTATATATCTAATTTTTAAATTTAATCTTCCATAATAGGACTTTTATGAGAATTCTCAAAAATATTTAAGAAAATATCCATCAGAAAATAAGGAAATTCGTAAAGATGTATTCAATATTGTGCATGTAAGAAAATAATGAGAAAGCCTTACAAATTAATTAATGCGTTATCTCTTACATAATTAAAAGTTAATCAATGGCTTACAAGACACGTATTCTACGAGAAAGAGAGGCGATTCCTTCTCTCCCCCCTGAGAAACAAAACTCCCCATAACAACTACACATAAAAAAAATCGCTAGCTAGAATGCCCTACTCTCCACTACGATCTTTTCAAAAGAAAAAGAAAAAAGTCATAAAAATCCCAACGTATATATTTTTTTCTCAGAGAACACCCCAAATATAAATACCTATCACCTTATTTTTAACTGATTATGTATCAAATCAATGTACCTGTGTGTGACTCGTGACAATCTTGACATACATATACACAGAAACCAACTTTGTTAATTTTTTATTATTAAATTTTTCCATCTACCCATGTATCCATATCAAGTGCGTATATGAAAATTGTTTTCTAAAATCATATCATTCTACCTATAAATACTTTTAATTGTAGCCCTGTACTATATCGACGGTCAAAACGATAAAATGAAACGATTCAAGTTCAGGACTATATCAAAAAGAATGGTTTGTTAAATATGGTGCAATAAAAAAGAGCAAAAAGACTATGTACGTAACTTGTAACGAATAGGCACTTCGCATAAATACAATATGCAAATATATTTTGAAAAATTTCATTCAAACTTCGACTTCCTGATAAGTGAAGAAAGGGTAGGATATTTTTTACAAAATAAAAAGCAGAATCATTCACAAGGCAATGTTTTAAAAAGTTTTTTTATTCTAAAAAATAACATTATAGTTCTTAGATTTCAAGAAGTCCACCGGAAGATTTCCAAAAATTCTTTATCAGAAAGAGAGTTTATAAAAATGATGTTTTTAGAACGGGATGCTTCTTTGCTTATAGATATTAAAGAAAAGTGTCTTAGTTACAAAGAGATTAAATGAGTTACAAATTAGAAAGGTAAACAAAATTCTTCAAATATATAGTTTAAAGTTTATAGAAATATATTCAATTAATTTAGATGAGAGTAATGATACAAATGATGAACTGATGTACAGCTAGCAGATTTTAATTGACGTAAATCCCATAATATAATAAAACAGAAGATAATATTTGTACAGAATTTGAAAACGCATTTAAGGAAATGGATATTGACCTACAGAAAATTGTTTCTGTAACAACAGATGGTACAATCAATACGGGGAAAACCCCATTGGTTATATACAGAAGCTGAAGAAAAATATCAGAATAAGAACATTTGCGGAAAACTAATTGGAAAAATACGAGTAGATTATGAGAAAATTTTTTAAAAAAATACAATATAACGGTTTAAAAAATTAGAATTCTCAGGCCGAAAAGAGAAATTATTGTCCGTAGAAAAGAGATTGATTGTGTAATGTTGGGATTTCTCCGATTCGATATAATCGACTAGCGTGTCATGGGTTCGATCCTAGTACCACTAAAGATCCACCGTGTAGGGGAGCGATGCACGTTAAATCTGTCGAGAGCTCAAACGTCCTCCCGTTGGTGTGGCGTGGTAGTTAGGAGAGGGGGGTGCCAGCTCAGGTGTCGTCCGCGTCACTTGACCATGGTTCAAAATTACGCGGACCGTCGCCAAAAGCCCTCGTGTTGCTAATCAGTGCGACGTTAATATTCTCTCACTCACTCACTCGATATAATCGAATATATTTGAATGCATTCGAAGAATTCAAATATATCAAAAATAACCAATATCAATATAATATAATAATAATTATATATATAATAATTATATTATGTAATATAATAATACTCATCATAAAAAAAATATATTATATATAAAATAATTATAATTGTGTTATATTTAATTGTATTACGTTATACATAATATAATTATATGGTACATATATATTAAAATTAACCAAAAACAAATATCAATTAATCTTTGCAGATAACTTGCAAAAAACTGCGAGTTTCTTAAATTATTTTAATGAATTTCAAACGCACCGATATCAAATTATTACCGAAAAAAGGAGTGCATATCATCAACTGGTGCCCTCTGAGGCAAAATAGGGACCATTTAAAAAATATCCAAAATAATGTATATCATGACGACTCTTACAAACTAAACACGATGATGATGAATGCCCAGAGGAACCGAGCTCACCCGAAGAGGGTTTAGAGCTACAATCGATCCCTCGGGAAACAACCACCCTCACATCCAGATTTTATTGCAAAAAAAAAAAATCAAAGTTTACATTTTAAACAATTCCAACTTTTTACAAATACAAAAGAAATAGTAAAAATATACAAAACAAATGCACCACAAAGACAAAAAAAAGACAGAAAACAGGAAGCATAAATAATTACATTAAAAAAAATAGTTTCTTTGGAATCAAATTTCCAGTTGATGACACACCCCTTCCTGTTGATATTTTCCCGCCATTTGGTTCTTCAGTTTTCAGAAAAAGGAAATGGTTCATCAAAAGGAGGATTACTTTTTTTTCCAGATCTCCTCCCCCATTTTTTTTTTATTAAAGAAACATAAAAGAAGGTAGTAGCAGTTAAAAATAAATAAATAAAGAGAGAAAAGGGGGGGGGAGATAGATTATTGGATTTTATTGGAGATATCATTTTTTGCTACAAAAATTAATAAAATAAAATAAAAATAAAAATAAAAACAGGAAATTAACCTGAAAGTATACTAATATTGTAAACTAAGAGTTAAACCAGGAAGATGCAAAAAATTGTGAAATATAAATAGGGTTTAGAGATAAAAAGAGAGAAAAAAAAGAGGGTGAGAAAAGAAAAAAAAAAGACAGGAAACGTTTGTGGAAGAGGAGGGGGGAAAAACCGCTTGTGTGTGACCACAAAAGAGTACCGACCAAATCCCCTAAGGAATCTGATCCCGGACTGTAGAGGCAATTTTAATACACATGATTTTAGTTTAGAGTGAATGGAGGGATTTTTGACGATAGATTGGAGCCAGGCTTTTTTAGCATTTTGAGATGGAGAGACCAAATGGAAATCTTTAGTCAGAGGGACTAAAGTCTTAGTCCTCTTTTAGTCTTCAACTTTGTAATGCTCTTGTAAACTATTAATACACGAATTAAGGCGTTAATATATCCCGAACCGCCCGGCCAGTATGGTGGACATGACCCTCAGCTTGTAACCAAGTGGGCTCGGGTCGAATCCCGAATAAGGCATGCTCGTATCTTCGGGAAAAGAAGTCGGACTTTCGCCTGAAATGGATTCCCGTCTCTAATGGAAAGCAGCGAACCCTTTCTGTTCCATGCTGGGAACATCGTTTGTAATAAAAAAAAAAAGTCTGCATTCTTCAGTGTTTGTATTGCATGTTTCTATTCTTCCATCTCTCGTCTTTCATATGTATCCCAGGATAAAACACAGGACAACAACAACCTATCCCTAACTTTCATCTATTGAAAAGCACTACATTTACAAGTAAAAGGAGGCAATTTACAGATTACACAAGAGTTCGTAGGATTTATTCGAATTAAGAAAAATTTTACTTTTATTAATGGGTATTTATTTTTGTTTATAATGAAAGGAGCAGAATGATTCATACTGTCAAAATTGGCTTTTTTCTAAAAATGTTAAAAATGTACCTATAATTCAGGGATTTAACCAGAATCTATAGTTTATTAAAATTGTTTTCGAATTTCTAGACCTACTTTTTTAAATAATACGTTAAGCAATACAAGATCAGATAAATTATTACGTTCAAGTCCAAGGAGTTTTAAAGTTTTGATATTCATGTTATGAATATCTGGAACGGTTTTAATATATCGAGTTGACTCGCTTGTTAGTTTTTTAATTCTTAAAATTGCATTAATATGAGTCTCAGTTAGGAGACATTTATTTTCGTGTCTATTCTTTAAAACTTAAGTTATTCAACAAAATCATCAACAGTTTCGAGCAGTTTAATGTAGTATTGTAACGACTCTTTCAAATAGTAGTTTTTGTGACTCGTTTAAATCATTGTTGTTAAATATAATACCTAATTGCGATTTAAAATCAGGCCACTCGTTGTATCTCTTTCTAAATATCTGTGGCGGAGTTTCCAGAAATTTTATATTCATATAGGTTTAGAATCAGATTGAAATATTTCAGCTTCAAAATTATTATCGAACCACACACACAATAAAAAATTTACAAATAAATTGAGAATTTGTTACCTCTATAACTTCTATTCTCTCCTCTATTTCTTGCAAGCCGGCTTCCATTCCTGTTAATTCCGAATCTCACTAACATCCTTACTACCATGTTGTTTATTCAATTAATCTTTCATCTGGACTGGATATTTTAAATTTTTTTTTATTTTACTACGCTGCTATTCGCTCGCTGTTTCCAGAAAGAAGCAACAACTTTCACTGAGGGGATTACATCACAATCCTCTGCTGAGCCGTGGGATAATACTGGCTGCTAAAACAGTTACAAACACAGTTATAGATTGAATAACTTCAATATTTATGGTGTTAAAACCCTGATTCATCGTGGCTTGGTGATGTTAATTCACGCCAACGAAAATTATTCTAACCCTCTTTATTTATTTCAAGTGTTATCACTCTTTATAGATGTGATGTAGCTATTGAAGCGAGTGCCTGGTCTGTATCCAACTTTGAACCAAGAAATACTTGGTAATAATCCGTAGTTAAAGTTTGTTTATGTTAAAATGGAAGTTTTCATTGAATGATTTAATTGTGTTGAGACTTTGACGAATCTGAAAGGAAGCCTGACTGATTCGATATTCCATTGAGCACATGAGACATTAATGATTTCTGAAGATACTGAGGTAAGCTCAGATATCTAATTTCATTGACTAATTCTTTTCTTTATTTGACCTGAATGTCTTATCAACAATAGTCTTATTAAAAATAAATATATTAGTTGACTGAAATAAATTCTAAAATGACTATACATACTGGCCACCTACTGACTTGTCACCTCATCTAATATTTGATACTTCCACATTTTGCTTTGGATAGAGCATTAACTCGTCATGCTACTGATGTAATAAGCTTCTCGCACGTCTCCACAGTGAATTTAGACCACGATTTATGAAGTGATACTTCTAGTTCTTTGACATTTATGAGAATTTTATTCGACTATCTTAAGAGCCTTTGTAGTTTATCTCACAGATTTTCAATTACACTAATATCAGGACTTTTTGAGAGCCATTTTAGATGATCAAATACTTCATCGTTGTGATTAAACCAGGTCTATGCAGTTTGGGTGCGATGGGGAATAGCATTGGCGCCCTGATGTATTCCGTCGTCATCTGGATACCCATCTTCCATCAATGGTTTAACAACATTTTCTAGATGAGATAAGTACTCATTTCCAGTTTTGTCAGATGGATTCCATTCCAATCAAATACTTCCAAGATCTTTAATATTTACCTCCAGCCTGCACGACTGGTTGTATGCAAACTGGATGTAGACTGGATTCATATTATTCCTGACGAATTCCTTGTCGGTCATCCTTTATAAAATGTGTAAAACGGCTCTCATCGGTCCATACAACTTTTTTCCACATTTCTAAAACCCAAATTTTTTAATCTTTAGCCCAAGCGTAATTATTTTTTCGATTTAAAGCTGACAAATAGGGTTTTCGTGTCGGTCATTGACTCTAGTCCAAGAAAATTTAAGTTCTTTTCGTATTGTTCTGTGAGAGATCTTTGTTTCCGACTTTAAATTGAACTTTGTAATTTCTAGAGTTATCATTAGTCTACTTTCCCTATTTTTTTCACAATCTGCTTTAATTTTCTCTCATCACGTTTTGTCATTTTCTTGGGTCTATGCCCTCTAGATGACGGAACCTTTGTGCTACCTTTAGTTAAATATGCTTTATATATCTTTATTACTCTTCTATTTGATATTCTATGTTGTGAAATTTTAGATACTTTCACGCCATTTTGTCGCATAGAAACAATCTGCCCTCTTTTAAACTCATTAATAGCTTTTGTTGATGTCATCATAAAACAAAAACAATTAGTTATACAAAATTAAAACAATTCTAACTTTAAATAATAGTTGATTACTTTGACAAGTACTTTTTCTAGGATATTATTAAATATTTTCTATAATTGCAATTTAAGGAAGAATAAAAATAGGTGGAAGGTGACAAGTCATTTGTGTGTGTGTGTGTGTGTGTGTGTGTGTGTGTGTGTGTGTGTGTGTGTGTGTGTGTGTGTGTGTGTGATCACCATATTTAGTATCATAAAAACATTAAAATGGAAGCGTGAGGTATTGTGTACGCAAACCACTAAATTATTTGATAAAATTGAAATAACTCTTATTGATGAGTCAATTTCAACTTCTAAATTTTTGTGAAGATAACTTAATGAAAAGTATTAAACTTTAAAGAAATTAAACTCTAAAAAAATACATGAAATTCCCAATACTGAATTTTAAAAAGAAATTTAGAATTCAGAAAACTACAGTTACAAAACAATTTCATCGCGATATTAAATTACGAAAATTTTTAATGAAGGAAATGTTTATAACAAAAACTGTCTTACAAAGTGTTTTTTTTTTAAAAGGTTTTGGTTCTCAGAACGTACATTTTGAATGTTAGTGAAATTACTTATAAACTTCGATCAATAAGTTTTATGGTGATATCAAAGCACTTGACTTGAATTTTGGAGGCAATTTTCTCTAATGCAAAATCCAAATTTTTAACTCCAAATGACAAAATTTCATACTTAACATCTCCACTTAGGGGAAGTGCATATAATATTGTAGCTGCTTTTTCTCGTTCTGAAGAGAACTACAAAGCAGCAATTTAGCTACTGAAAAACAGACACAGGCATCACGACCTCATTTTTAAAGCTCATGTAACCTATTCTCTAAATGTAAAACAAATAAAAATTCGTCTAATGTTAAAGAATTGCGAAGGCTCAATGATAACTGTGAAATTCAATTAAGAAATTTAAATTCTCCTAGAGCAGTGGCTGATAGTTACGAACATTTACTTCACCCAATAATATTAAAATTCTTAACTTCCGAAATTGCTTTTCAACTTTAATCGGAAACGATTAGATTGAGAAAACATTAATGTAAAATACACTGCTGGACACTGTAAATGCAACACCCTGAAGGAAGCACGCAAATAACATGAAATTTACAACATGCATTAGCGGAGGTGAGATATGCAAATGATTAGAATTTCAGCGCAGACACACATCACGCACGCTTGTGGCGCCACCTTAAAGAGCTATTTAAGGCTTGGAGATTTCGACGATTTCAAGTTCGGCAATTGTGTTTTTCTTGTGGTTTTTTCAAAAAACGATCAGTTATGTCTCGTAGAAAACAGCGATCAGCTTTTGATGAAGTATCCGAGTTCGACAGAGGAAACATCGTGGCCTACCGAGATTGAGGATTATATTTCAGGGAAATCGGTAGTCGTGTTGGACGAAATGAAACAACTGTAATGCGGATATGTGCGTTGGATGCAGGAGGGTACGACGGACCGACGTGGTCGATCGCATCCACCACAGTGCATCACTTCACGAGAGGACAGGCAAATTGTGCGCATGATAGCGAAGGATCACTCAATCACATCATGAGTCATAGCACAGCACATTGAGTCTGTAACGTATCATTCAGTGTCTGCGCGTACCATTCGACGCCGTTTACAGCAGAGTGGTCTGTCCGCAAGACGTCCACTGCTTGGTCTACCCTTGATGTAGAACCACAGACGTCTCCGCCACCAATGGTGCGATGAAAGAAGGATGTGGGTGGCAGAATGGAATGAAGTTGTCTTTACTGACGAGTCACGCATCTGTCTGCAAAAACACGATGGTCGGATTCGAGTCTGGAGACACCGTGGAGAGAGGATGCTGAACAGCTGCGTTATGCACCGCCACACTGGTCATGCACAGGGTATTATGGTATGGGGCGGTATTGGATATCACTCTCGCACTCCTTTAGTACGCATTGCTGGTACTTTAAACAGCCAGCGCTACATCTCCGAGGTGTTGGAGCCAGTTGTCCTTCCTTACCTTCAGGGCTTGGCCACAGCCATATTTCAACAGGATAATGCACGACCACACGTAGCACGCATTGTCCAAAGGTTCTTCGTCAATCACCAGATTAAATTGCTTCTCTACCGTCTCGCTCTCCATGATCTTTCACCGATAGAAAACATGAGGTCCATGGTTGCTCAACGATTGACCCAGATTACACCCCAGCTGCCACACCAGATCAACTTTGGCAACGTGTGGAAGCTGCTTGGTCTGCTGTACCCCAAGAACATATCCAAAGTCTCTTCGAATCAATGCCGAGGCGTGTGGCAGCAGTGATCTCCAACATTGGCGGCTACTCTGGCTACTGATTCTGGCAGGAGCCACACTTCACAGAAGTCTATAAATTTAATCATTTGATACTTGGTCAACATGCTATCTACAAAATAAAATTTTGTTGTGCTATCTCTTGTCTTTCTTGGTGTTGCATTTAGGGTGGCCAGTAGTGTAGCTTATTTTATTCACTAAAAAAGAGACCTAATCACGAGAAGCTACTTTGAGTATGCAAATTCAGATCAGAACACTAGCTAAATAAAATAATAACATTGCCAGAAATATTCTACTAAGGTGAAAGTGCAGAATCGCGGTCACTGGTAGTGGCGCGATGTTAAAAAATTGCCAACTTGGCACGTTTAGCGTGTTGTCCCTTCTAGAAGACGTATGCAAGAGCGCGAAATTCAAGATGGCGGAAAAGTGAAATGATTACATAAAAGCTTTAAACAATTTTCAAGTCTGAAAATCATTGCAAAATCAAAGTACTTTTTAAAACTTAAAATCGTTTGTGAAAATTAATTAAAAATCGAATAAAAATAAAAGTTAGTTAATTAATTAAAATTATTTAATTAAAGTTTATTAATTTATTAAATTAAATTAAATAATTAAGCTTAAATAATTAAATGATATATAACATTAGTAAACTTAATTAATTCATTGAACAATTAATTAATTAAACTTAATTAATTAATAAAATTTAATTAATTAATTAGACTTAATTAAATTTATTAATTTATTACATTTAATTAATTAATTAAACTTACTTTAATCTTATTAATTTATTAAATTTTATTAATGAATTAAAAATTAAAACATTTTAAAATATAATTTAATATTTTTGAAACCATCATTTACTGCCTTCTTATCCTCCCTTTCTTTCAATTTTATGCTCTTCACACAGTTCGGACATGCGTACGACAGTGCTTTCAAACTTTTTTCCATATTTTCAATCATAATTTTCATCGCACATACAAAAATAATATATTGCATGCAATACTAACGTACTTTAACATTATAGCTACAATATTATGACTTGAATTATAAACCGTACAAATTTTTAAGAAAAGTTTTAAATTTTGTGTATGACAAACCCATGTGAGTCACTAGTAATTATTAAACTTGTTATTAGCTTTGTATGATAAATTGATCATTAAATACATTATGCAATACTGATACATTTATTAGCATATTATATTAGTGTAAATGTGTATTTTATTTTTTACTAGCCAGAATGTTTTCTTCTTTGCTCTGAAAACCTTTTAAAATACTCATATACTTCAACATACATTTATTTCCATTTGCACTAATACTAATATCATTGGTGACCATTGTGAGTAACGGTAAAAATTTATGTGAAGGAAAAGAAATTTTCTTTGAAAAAACACATCCACACTCGAAGAACGAAGCAAAAAATAAGTGGACGATTCTATACTTAAACCTTCTAATTACAGGTGTGGGATTCCTACTACATCGGCATTAACAGCAAATGCAAAAAATGTTAGTGTGTTTTGCGATATATAATCCAGGACGCGATTCAATAGCATGTAAAATTCTGTCTGTCCCTCAAACACATGAAACATTACGTAAAAAGGCCGCTGTTACATAGGTTTTAGAAATTATCATGTCTTTCAAAAATGCAGATTTAAATCAACTCCCTGTAAAATTTTCTACAGTAATTTTTGTAACACACCTATTTGTTTAAGTAGGTTATCGAATTGGACCATTCATTCTGTTACTATGCTGTTCGAATTAATCGGGGCAAATGGAAAGAAAGTGGTTCTTTTTTCTTAAACTTCAGCTTTTTATACTTCCATACCTTAAATAAACTGAAAAATCTGTATATTTGTACGAAATATGTCTTCCTTTAGCAGAAATGACCTTTTCAACCCGTCTTGGCATTGACTCCACTAGAGTAGCTTCTTGATTTCATCATCTTGGAAACACACCAGTCTAGCACTTTTTATCATTTGCTCTGTTGTGCGATTCTTCTTAGCGAAACGATTTTGAGGATATGCCATCAGTTTTGAATACAATTTGAATCTGGGGAATTTTCGAGCACTTTTATCTTATTTTCCATGTAAAAGTAGGGATCAATTTCGAACTGTGACAAGGGGTCAAGTCATGTTCAAATGTTCCATCAGATGTTTCCATGAAAATGGAACACTCCTACTACATAATATTTCTATATATTTGACAGAATTCATCGTCTATTTAAGTAGGAACTTGTGACGGATCTATACGCGGCTCTACTAATCCCTTCAGGACTCTTTTAGAAAATATTTATTTCAACAACTTTCGCCGAGTGAAGGAAGCGGGATTATGCAAATTAAGTATATTATATAAATTATGTATTTATCAAGTTAGTCGGCAAGTTAGTTGGCAAGTGAGCTGGCAAGTTAATTAGTTGGAGAGTAAAGGATCGTGGAATGATTAAGTGCATTTGGAATTTATCAAAGGAAGATTACTGAGAGTGGATCAATCGACGATGATTGAATCCAGAAAGGACCACCTTCAAGGTTTAAGAGTAGGAATCAACTTCATAGGTATCGTGATCCTTACTTAAATAGAAGTTAGCTTATTAGTGTGCTACGTAGTTTATATTGAGCGTGTTTAGGCTATCGTGGAATCAGTTGAGGGTCCGTATTATTATCCCCAGGCTATTGAGTCTCACCTCCGTGCTCTACTATCTGATCTGTTATCTTAATTAGATTGTTATTGTGTCTGTTTGGTCTTTTGGTAACAATAAAATAATTAGTGGGAATCAAGTCTGTTGATTATTCAGTTTCTCCCACACACCCAGCTGGGTCTGCGGGTAGACAAGAGGTTTCAGAGGGAAACAGGAACAGACCACCATTACAAACTAAGCTTCCAATGCCATTTTTTGTGAAAAAAAACCCAAACGTCTGCTTAGAAGGGTGTTTTACAATATGTCGGATATGATCTGGTAACAAAGAGTTTTAACTTCACTTAATTTGTATCCCTGCACAAATAAATGTTTCATCACTCAAAATTACCTTTCTCCAATCGTTAACAGTCCATGATTGGTATTTGTTTGGCCCATGCTAAACATGTTTTCATGATTTCCTGAGTTAGAATTTTTTCCTCAGTCTTGTTGCCTTAAGGCCACCTTTCAGAAGCCTTTTTCATGCAGTTGAGGTACTCACTTCAGTACCATTATCCAATAAATCTCTTCAAAGGTCTATGCTTGTCTTTTTGGGATTTATTTTGCTACTTATTATTAAAATTTTATCAATTCTTGGAGTAGTTTTTCACTTGCACCCACATTTTTCTTTTCTTTTTGGAGAGTATGATCCAAAATTTTGAAGTGTTTTTAAAACACTTAATTCGATCACACTAACTGCCATAGTTATATCTCTCACAGTCATATAAGTAAGTTCATTGAGAGCGATTATTGATTTAGAACGGTTCCTCGGAGTACTGTGCATCTTTAAACAAGTAAAAGTAGCACGTCTTATACAGAACACAAAATTGAAATTACCAGCTGCCCCACTGAAAGGCTCACAACTGAGCTCCTGATACATTAAAAGGAATAAATTATAGTCAAACTCGAGTCGATCTGTCACACTACGTAAAGGAAGATATAATGGGTTTGAGGTGGTTCAGCGAATCACAGTAATCACATTCCAACTGAAACAAGAAAAACATGTTCGTCCCAATTAATCTGAACAGTATAGTAGCATAAAATTAAAAGCCCCCCCCCCCCATAATTGGTTAGGAAAAATTACAAATCTTTTCCTTTGCGCTGTTACGTCTCAAACAAAAACATATGATTTTACTCAATAGAGATTATCCCTCTTGAAAGACAAATTGAATTACATCGTAGTAATAGCGTTAAAATTATTTTGAATGTATAACCATTCCACCACTCGTTTGACCCAGTAAATTAAAACTAAGCTGGCGCCTTATAATCTTCTTAATGTGCATTGCGGTATTTGAGAAATAGATTTGTTTTATTGGCGCAGACTCTTTTCTTAACAAGTTTCTTATAACAGATCAGTAGAGAAATAAATAGACTCTCTATTTGTATGTGATTCGTAGTTTGGTTATTCTATTCGCAGATTTTTTGACGAGACAAAAAATAAAATGAAAAATGCCACTGTTATCAATCTTTCTGTTTTTAACACTGAACAGGAAGATTTGACATATTTGTGGGAAATAGAGTCATTTGGTATTCAACATGTCAATGATAAAATTGCAGAATTGGACAGGAAAATTATAAATAAATTTGAAAATAATTTAAAGTTTGTAAATAAAAATATGAAGCATAGCTATTGTGGAAAGTAATAAATATGGTGCGTGTTGTGTTGTAACTATAAACTGAACATATGTTTAACAAATTAGTTATTCTCTCTCAAGTTAGATTATTAGACTGAAATCTAAATAAATATACGATAAATAATAAGCGACGTAGAATCCAAAGGATTAAGATTATTACTAAAAACGTTATGCTAACTAAAGGCGTTATGATAAATTAATTCGCAAGCTCGACAAAGATAATAATTTATGAAAAAATTATAAATGGGTTTTATTAGAATAGGAAATTAATGAGGTTATTGAACAATGCCCCG
>BMAO01023765.1:0-11327 GCA_019973975.1 Trichonephila clavata
TTTATGTAAGATAGTGAATAACCTTTGTAATTAAAAAAAGTCATGAAAAAAAATTTAATGAATTTTTATAACATTCTAAAAATATCATGTTCATTCAAGACGAAACCGAAATTCTTACTTTTAACTCAATATAAATAGATTGTGTGTAATTAAATTTAACCCGTTCCAGGTTCATTTTATTTCTGGATTATGGATAAAAAATGTCATTTTTTAATGCTTATTTTCAAAAATCCATAAGTTTTTGAACATAATAGCTCCATTCGTATACAAATTTCCTAAAAAAATATTGTAAAAAAAACTATTTAAATAAATTAGTAATTTTACCTGTAAAGTTTGCTTTCTGTATGGCAGAAATTATTGACTTTGAAGTCAATTCACTCTAACCATAAATATAAAGCTTAGAATACCTAGATTTTATCTTAAATTACAAATTTCATTCGTACCTTCCTCATTTACATAAATGATTATGAAATTATTGATTAAAATTTAATCATGTATCATAAATTCAAACACGGTGTTGCCCATGGCCAACGTCACAATCTGGACAGTAGAATCTTGTTCCTCTTCTTACCTTCTTCTCCTTACCATCTTCTATGAGCAGCAAATAATACACTGTCGTGTTGGATCAGTTTCTTCTTTGTTGGGGAAATGTAGTCATCAAAGTGTCTTTGAGACAAGCGTGAAGAGAGGGAGGCGGGGGGGGGGGAAGGTGCTCAGCAGAAAGATGCAAAAACTCCACCAATTTGTATTTTTAATTCGTTTGAAACCATAAAAAGCACATATGAAACAATTCGGAAAAGTCCCGATTGCACAGTGTAAATTTTCTCAGACCCCGAGATACATTCGAGATGAGCCAGGATGGTACGTTGTGCCTGCCCAGCTCAGCTCAGGAAAAGCACCAAAGGGGTTAAGCTAGAGAAATATTTAACTCTAAAATATCTTAACACGAGTTTCAAACGAAATACTACATAAATTATCGATAACTCTAACGATAAGAAAACGCGCAAAATTAACATTCTTAGTGTTTTACGTAGTGTAATTGCATAAAACAAACCCCCGCCAATGAATGAGATAAGTGTGCTTCGAATTAACTCAACATAACAAGTTGTCACAATAGCAAAAAATTTTAAAATTTTAAACCAGTATTGTTTTGCTTACTGTTTCGAACTGAAAAAATAATCAGTCTTCTTAAAAAATTAATAACTTAAAAAAATATTGTGATCTGGGGAAAATATGTAAATTTATTAAAATAAGGAAGATCGTGACGAAATTTAAAAAAGTAACAAACTAAAAAGCTTTCCCTACAGATATGAAGGATATAATGTTTTCTCTTCCGAATTACGTTAAACTGATAATTATATCCAAGATGGTTTTAATTTGTTCTTAGATATTATAGATCACTAAAAAGATAATTTGTTTTACATCTTCGCTCTCATTTTCTATAAATTACATGGAAATAAGTTATTTTCTCACTATCCTTAATCTAAACACGATTTTCCCATCGTTTGAGATTCAATGGATTAAGACCATTTAAAAACTATAAATGTAGTTACTACAATGTTTTATTTTACTTTTACAATCTTATAATATATATACATATATATATAAACATACGATAATTCAATTTTTAAATGAAATACTTGATTTAAAGTTCGATTTTCTGAGCTATATAACTTTAGCTTTTATAAAATTTTAGTCAGAAAGGTTTTGTATTGAATTCAAAATATGAAATCAATCATTAAGAAAAAAAAACTATGTAAAGAGAGTCTTTATCAACATAACTGTAATTTATAACATTTGGTACTAAATGACTGATGTTGTTAATTGATTTTATAGAGAAAGTTAAGTTCTTTCTTTCCACTCTCTTAGTCTCATTCGTAGGGAAAAAATCGATAAATTAGTTTTTATGTCTCATACACACGTTCGCATGTGAAATATTTTGTAGTTTATTGATTAGCAAATGGAAAACTTGGTACACTTATAATTGATTTGTGAATTTGATTAATTGGAAGAAAATAATCAAAATTCGTATGAAGGTATCCGTCTACTTGTGACAACTTTTTTTAAAAAAATGGATATATGGAGATTTTTTGTTGTTTTTCGATTTGTTTAATATACTTTGAGAAAAATATGCTAAAATTGGAAGATAAAAAGAAATTATTATTATTAAAATGGGAAAAAATTGGTAAAAATTTACAAAAAACAACATACACGAGGCCCATTCTATACCAAAAGTTTATGAACGAATTTTTAATTTTTCAATTGTGATCTGTTGCTATGTTATTCATTTTTGAAATGACCATCAGGATAAGAGATACTTTAGTTTTTATTTTAGTTTTATCTTAGTTATTATATGAAACTGCTTATATAAAAACAATGATTATATTAATTTAAGGAAGTAAATTTTGTAATAAAACAGTGATTGATAAATCCAAAGGTTACTAAACTATTATACACTTAAACTATTATAAACTTAAACTATAAACTTAAACTATTATACAGAACATACACAAAAAACTTCAGTTAATTATTTTGAAATATTATAACATTTGCTACAAATTTGGGTATACAAAACACATAACATATTAAACATTTTCAAAATAAAAAAACACATTTCGAGTAAATCGCGTATTAAAGTACGACATCTAGCTTAAAATAATGGCATCTGCTTTTGTTAAAACACTTGTAGTTTTTGTTCTAGTGAACGGAAAATAATTAACTTGGTATTTTTATAAAACTAATAAGATAGTCTATAAAATAAAATCATAAAAAATGTCAATTTTTGGCGAAATTTTAGAATAGTTGGAACCTTAATAATTTAAAGATATCAGAAAGGATCTGAAAATAAGACTATTGGCCAATCCATTTGGCTAACTGATAAAACTCGCGGCACACTTCTAATGAATCAGAATAACTCAGTACGCGTGGTTTTATTGCAAAATTCTTTTACTTGATTTATGCAACTTTAGAATGGATCTTACTATTACTGCCCTTATGACAGTTTGATAACGTTTTACGACGAATTTGAAGACTTAAGAGCTGCTATATTTTCCATCAAATAAACATTTTTAAAACTTTAAAATAATTTTAATAAAGAAGATAAAAGTATACGCGTATGGAGAATGAAATTAATTTCACGTAACGTACTTAAAGATGTAAAGTTTTTAAAAATTGTTAAAGATGTAAAGATCAAATTTTCTATTTAAGACTATATAAGTACAATAAGATTTTGGATAGACATCTTCGAGGAACTCAAATCGTAGTCTGTAGGTTTGATAAAAAGAAAATGAAAAGAAGAGGTTATATGAAGGAAAGTTAAAGTTAACTTTCCCGAACTATAATTGTTAATTATTCTCAATATATTTTTTAAAAAATGACTAAGAATTCTTTAAAACAATATAAAAAATGTAACTTTTTATCAATAAGCTTAAGTTCAAAATTTGTATCTAAGAAGAATTGGAGTACAAAATTAGCTTTTGCCAAATAGAATATATATCCCCCAATTTTTAATTATACCAACAAAAAATCAATTATAAAGATGTACTTTGTGCACAAATGAAATTTATTTTATAACAATTTATCTCTTCCAACCTTTTATAAGGGGGTCTCTCCTTATTATTTTTATTATTTATTACTGGTAGTATGAACTACATATTTCTTACTCAATAATAAACAGCCGAAAGAGAAGTTTGGGGAATAAAGTAATTTTACTCTGCCAAAATAATAAAAAGAAGACTTGAAAAAAATTCAAACTCAGAAAGGAAAAAGAGTTATTGTATCCAATCCACTTTTCGAAACACATTCGTACCCTAAGTTTGACAATAGAAGCTTTTATTGACATTTGGTACATTTACTTGGATTCAGTTTACACAATAAAAAAGATACTTACAACGTTGTCCCTGAATTCACAATCTTCAGCCTCCTCGTACTCGACTTCACTCTTCTTACATTGAGTCATTCCGACAATGATGTCCATTTCGTAAGAGACGCCATTGAAATCCTGAAGAAAGAGCAAAAGAGAAGAATTTTTAAATTTTTTAAATAAATACATTCTTGCGTTGTAATTTCATGTAACATATTCATTTGTTTTATCTGATATTTTGGAAACTTGCATTCATCTTATAATAAAAACATTATAATCGGAAAAGAAATTACAGGTCTTCTGATTGAATTACAGATTTTAAAATATGTATGTTATAATATTTAATGCAATTTTTCTAAATATCTAAGAATAAGAAATAAATAAGGAATTGTTAAAGGCTCCGACTGACTTTTCAACTTTTTATGAATTTGAATTCTATTTGAATATTTATTTGTAGAATCCTAGGTTAATACAGACAACATATGCATGGTTTATTGCTCCTCTTTTCTTTTCTCAAGCACTGAGGCAAAAAGTCGCGCCATCTGGTCTTCGCTTCAAAGCAAACTATAGTTGAAACACACCTGGTTCTACGGCTGTCCATTTTTCTGGTCCCTCTAATATGTAGCCGTGCTACACATGTAGGGAAGAAAATGTCGGCTATTGTAAGGAAGAAATGCCAAGGATTGTATTCTCAGTGTCGAAGAGACAGGTCAAATTTTTGACCCTTCATATTTTTTAAATAAATTTATTTGCAAAATTCCTCATGCTCCACATTGCGTAACATGAGGCTTACAGACGTAAAAGTAGTAACATGATTTTAAAATTAAAAATACATTTAAGAGGTAAATATGAAATAAAAGGAAGGGAGGAAATACACAAATATATAGAAAGGGAGGTATCTATAAAACTTTGCGGTTGCAGATTGTCCATGGTACTGTGAACTACTGAGGTGAAGGCGGAATTTTTCATTAAAGCAAGAAATAAGATCTCTATCTCCATTGCGATGTAAGACTTAGTATTACATCATGCTTCAAACTGTGTGTGCATATATATACATACACATAAAATCCTCACCCGTTTGAAAAAGAAATACGAACATGAAATTTTTTTGTAAGTATGAGAGATTTTATTTTAAGATATGTGAAACATTCTTCATAGCATGCAAAGTATTCTTATAAAAAACAAACATTTAAGGTATTTTGTGTTCCGAAATTATAAAATAAAAAAATAGTGTGAAAATTTTAAAATTGAAAATTAAAATAAAATTCTTCCGTATTCGCGTATTCTGTTATGCAATAAAAAAGGGGCTTTCTTTTGGAACATTTTGAGCAAAATTTGACCGTTTAAAGGGTAATGCCTTTTTGAACATACTTCCAAGCATGTTTTGAAAAATAAATCTCAATAAATTCCACTTTTCAAGTAGTTCTTAAATATTCCCATTACAATGCAATTCTAAGACCAGACGAATTAAAAATATAATAAAAATCCAAAAAGGAATTAAGAAATTTTTCAACATTAAGCTAAAAAACACTCCTTGGATAATATAAACTGATATAAATACGAGTCATGTAGGAAGCCCAATTTCCTTAACTTTTTTATAAGTGTTTAACTTCGAAAAATTCAATAACTTTGCCAATTTGCAAAATTAAATATCACGAAATTATCGATTTTTCACTAAAATTATTTACATGTCTCTACGCTATCGAAATGTCTTTCCTGAAACAGGTTTCCTCGATCTTGAAGGTCTAATTTGTTAGAGCTCCATGGAGCTCAGAAAGAATTTATTTATTGCATCAAATAGGAAATTATTCGATCCTTGTCGAACAATAGGTAGTCTCAAGAGCTCATATAATTGTCTGGGGATGCTTGGAAAATTATTGTCTACGAAATTAGGACGAAAAAAATGAAAATAAACTGCTTCATTATCGTATTTGGAAACTAGATTAACACTGTTTTTTTCCTTAAGCAAATATTGCATTCTGCTGAAACATTTCGTTCTAAAGAATTCTCTTGACGTTTTTAGGGAAAGGTTTTTGTAACAATTCTTTTCAGAAAACTCTAGCACTTTTATCTTTATTATTCCTGCCTTTGTAACCACAGGTTTGGGGGGTAGGGCTCAATAATAACGAAATAAGAGTTGATAATTGAAACAGCTTTTAAAAATGGTAAGTTTTTCTTTCCTCGTTACCTAATTTAGATATAAATCAAGCTGATATGATTTTAAATAGATTGACAAAGTCGTATTATTAGAACGCAAAAACTAAAAATTCAAAATTTCCATTAAAAACAGGAATTTTAAGGAGAAACGCACACAGAAACGAAATTATCGGAATCCCACAAAAAGTTTTTATGATGAGTTCCGTTTTTGCTAAGTCAAACAAAAGAAAGCACAAAATTTCAAACTTGAGGTTCTTAAGCTTTTGTGTATACTGGGAGAGAGAGAGAGAGAGACTACCAAAACAATAAAAAGAATACTATCAATTTTAAGAAAAAATAACTGGAATATATCAGTGATAAATATTAGGAGAAACAGGCGAATATAGTTCTTTCATCAGTAATGTTTTCTTATTATGACTGAAACAAAATGAAACTTTTAAGTCTGTATCTTGAGCTGGAATGTAGTATATGTACATAGGTAATAACTACATTCTAATAATACGTAAATTCAGATACTGTTCTAAACTATTAGAAATACTTAAAGACTGTAGTTATATTTATATTTATAAGTATATGCAATTAATCTTGAGAGACACTAAAGCACGAGAAATTTTTAAGCAAACGGGATATTCGAACAAAATAATTTACGCTAAAAAATTTTTGAGAGATAAAATGCACTGCAAAGTATAAAATGGAATTTATTTGCCTAGATTTGTGAAAAAATATGATTAAAAGCTAACTATTAGTCCAAATGTTATTCATTTACAGAGGTCTCATCAAAAGTTTTACCTAGATATTATGTTATATAAAGGGTTGAAATGTTTAATACTATTTCGGTTTTCTAGAAAAATATATGTAATGCAAAGTACAGTGGTTTAGAGATCAAAGTAAAGAGAACTTTCACTTTCAGTTTATTATCACTACAAAACACTGTACAGATATTAAGAAATTAGGTACACATATAAGTTGACGTAATACAAAAAATATCGAATAATAATTATGGCACTCGCGTGTATTTTTCATTAAATCTGGAAATCTAAAAGAAAGTTCAGTTTGAGAATATAGTCCTCTCCTATGACTTTCATAACGGGAATTCATGTTGTAAATGAAACAGTTTGTGAGTCTGTGGTCGTCGATCCCACTCCACCAGCAACTCAACTTCTAATTTTGAAGGGTTTTACAAGAGAAGGGAGGAGAAGCAATTACCCCCTTTAACTCTTCCAAATATGATATTTTGTGTTAAAGTTTGGACATTAGGTTGACCAAACGTCCGGTGAATATCCTCACTTTCCAGAAATTTGTTGAACAGATAAGCCATTTTGTCGATGAGCAGTATCATCCATAAAAGTAAAATCAAAGCCAAATTTTACCCTTGAAAAGTAGAATATATTGTTCCAAGTTTTCATTTCTATACCATTCACAGAACCTCTATAAAAGACATGGAGGACTGTGATTTCGGTTATTATGAGGCTTGCTAATACCATCAAATATCCTCTACTTTATTGGCCTCTTTCTCGGTTGTTGAAATGTTGCGGGTTTTGGTACCCCCCAGATGAAAGTACATCAGCAAGTTTAGGTTGAATTTGGACTAATCAGTAAATCCTGCTCTAATTTCTAGGATTTTCTATGCCTTGCAAAATGCATTCTTATGAGACAAATATCAATCTCATTTGGTCGTCATGATTTCGACGACATTGAAAGCATGAAATTTAAAAATTCAAATGAATGATGTAGAGTTTATTTTAATAGAAAAAACTAAATAAAAACTAAAGAACGAATGTTTTAAAGATTTCCGAGATATTTTACTAGCAGTCGAAGTTGAGAAAATAATGAAATATTTTAAACTTCATAAATTCGTAGTAATCAAAGAAAATATTTTTTCATATAACTAGAATATTCCGTCTCTCTCTCTTTTCGTAGATAAGTAATTGTGTGTAAGAGAGAAAAGACTTTAAATGATGGTCAACTGAAAATTTAAATAAAGTCACCAAACAAACAAAATTCCTGTAGGAGCGGAGTAAGAAGACAATCTCTGAGTCGCTAGAGAATTTCCGTATGACCGAGATTGTTGCCAAACCGAATCTTTAAAAAGGTTTGCTTGAATCCTGGCAAAAAAAATAATCCCTTACCCTAACCACACTCCACACAAATCAACGAAAGCATCTCTACCAATCAAGTCTCGATATTGGAGATAACTCCAACAAAGTGTTACGTCAATTTCGCAGTTTGTAGAATTCTGTTTAACTGATTTTTTGTTGATAGGTGTAAGGTAATATTTGAATGCTGAAAAGGCCGATATGTCCTTTGTATACCAGTCAGCAGGGACGTAGCTACCACCGTATCATTGATACGAGGCCCCCAAGCTTCTCAGGGGCCCCAACATGTGTAGCTACAGTCCCGCTAACAGGACTCTAATATCTAAAAAGGAGCCCCGAAGAAATTTTGATTACGGGCCCACTCAGAACTAGCTACGCCAATGCTAGTCAGTCTAAAGTAATACTGAAGAAACGGTAACACTTTGCAAGCAGGGATTTCCAAATAAAGCAATATCTTGATCGAAGAATATTTCAGCGGTTGTACAGGTTACTCGTAGAAATGAGTTCAATCTATATTTGAATGCTTTACTGAATTAAAACAATGAACCAAAAACTATCTGAACGATAAATGGGGTGAAAGCATTTCTGCATGAAATTTATGAGAAAATTGAACGAAACTAGTGAATAAAAGCTTGACATCAAGGAATGAACCACGTGACTGTTTGGCGAATGTTTTCATGAAGAAAGATCGCAAAATATACCTTTCCTCTTAACATTATTCTGATTCTATTTTAAAGGTTTCTCAGCTTATTTTAGGATATGCGTATAAGTTAATGTCTGCTCTTCTCATTGAGAATTTTTAATGAGTCTCAAATGCGTCACTATTTGAATATTTTATCTTCTGCTGTTTGAACGGTATGTTGGAAAGACTGAACGTTTTTAGGCAAAGAAGTCAAAGAGGCACAAAATATTTGGGTTATTTCTCTACAACGTTTAATGTGCGATATTATATGCGATTACGCTAAATCTCAAGATCCTCCTAACAACGTCATCTGATAAAGAACAGTCCAAAAGATGAAATACATTATGATTTTCATAATTATTATGTTTCGTATGTTGCAGCATTAAAATCTAGCAATTTTCATTTGAGGCTGCCTTGTGTTAAGTTTCCTAATGATTCGTAACCTTATTAAATTACTCAAACATTGATGTTACTCATTTTAAATGTTTCCTTTTGAAATTCACCGAATGTTGCAAAAATTCAACATGGCCGTTACAAAAGTATTCGAACAAACGAAGTGTGTAAAAATTGCCGCATACAAAATATGTTCCTTTAAATATTACACTGTATATGTTCCTCCACTTACACATTTACACAAGCGACATTAAACAAAGATCTTTATTTGAAGTTACTAATTTTACTTCTCACTTGCTACTTTTAAAAAATACATATATTTTAATTTTGAACATCAGTGCTAATATATATTTTTTTATGAATTTGCCTCCAAACTGAACAGATTTTTTGAAGACATTAGAAAGAGATTCTAACGACGCCTTTTGTCTAATTCATTTAATCTGTGATACGCTTTAATTATTTTACTGAATTATTGCCAATATGTTTATTCAAATTAAGAAACTTATACTTCATAACTTTTTAGCAAATTATAAGTACTTTGTGTATCCTAATTTTGCAGAATTTCCTTGAATGGCGTGTTATTTACATATATCAGACAAAATACTATTTTCATACAGTGATTCTGAGCTGACTCAATATTCTTTATAAGCTGAATATTGGAATCTTTTTCTAATTTATATAAATTTTTATACTATACTATAAACGGTATAAACATATGAGATAAGTTTATTGGAATGTACGTTTCGACTTATATATTTGAAAAAGAAATACATTAAGCATATAAATTAAATATATTTCGTTTAAATTTAAAAAAATATTTTCCATTGTATTATATTTTTAATTTAAATATATTACTTATTACGAATGAATATATTATTTTAAATTAAATATTTTACTAAAATATTTGCATCTATATTATATATCTAGACAAATGTCCTGTATTGAATGAAATATTTTTTAATATAATATATAACTAACCTATATCAATTCATCTATATTATATAGTTAATTTTAAAAAGACTCTTATTTCAAATTAAATATATAGCTCCATATTGTTCATTTTTAACATAAATAATTTCACTTATAGTAAGTATGTAATTTAAATATACATCTTTTTCAAATTAAATGTATTTCACTGAATGAAATGTGTTATTTTCTTGAAATTTAACATCACTGATTTCAATGAAATATTTATATTTACAAAATTGAACAATACTTTTAAAACTTAGAATAAAAAAATCGAAACACACACACACAATTTACGATTAATTTCATTGTGAAAAATACGTAGCAAATATATTGGATTAACATACATGACGAACATATTATTTTCTAATTTAGACCAAATATTAAATAGTTTTTATAGATAAAAACTTTTCGCTAACATATAACAAATGTTAAGAAGCAATTCAAAGTGAATGGATTGTAAAAGCTTTTACTTTTAAATCAGAACAGAAAACTAAATAGAAAACGCTAACAAGAGCGAATGTTTTAAAGATCTTCCCGAGATATTTTACTAGCAGCCGAAGTTGGAGAAAAATAATGAAATATTTTTAAACTTCATAAATCCCGTGAGGTAATCAAAGAAAATATTTTTTCGTATAAACTAGAATATTCCGTCTCTCTCTCTTTTTGTAAGAGAAGTAAGTGTGTGTGAGAGAGAGAGAGAAAAAAAGACTTTAAATGATGGTCCAAACTGAAAATTTAAATAAAAGTCACGAAAATAAACCAAAAATTCCTGTAGGAGGCGGAGTAAGAAGACAATCTCTGAGTCGCTAGAGGGAATTTTCCGTATGACCGAGATTGTTGCCAAACCGAATCTTTAAAAAGGTTCGCTTGAATCCTGGCAAAAAAAAATAATAATAATCCCTTACCCTAACTACACTCAACACACTTACCACACTTACCCTAACCACACTCCACACAAATCAACGAAAGCATCTCTACCAATCAAGTCTCGATATTGGAGATAACTCCAACAAAGTGTTACGTCAATTTCGCAGTTTGTAGAATTCTGTTTAACTGATTTTTTGTTGATAGGTGTAAGGTAATATTTGAATGCTGAAAAGGCCGATATGTCCTTTGTATACCAGTCAGCAGGGACGTAGCTACCACCGTATCATTGATACGAGGTCCC
>BMAO01023766.1:0-17191 GCA_019973975.1 Trichonephila clavata
TTTTTGAAAATAATCAAACGGGATCAGCGATTGCTCAAAAAGTTTTGAACATAATTAACTGAAAATTTTTTTCTGTAAGTTCTGTATAATAGTAGAGTTGTTTTAACTTCAGATTTATCAATCACTGTTTTATTACAAAATACAGTTCCTTATGGGAATATAATCACTGTCTTTTTAAGCATTTTCATATAGTAACCGAGATAAAGTGCTCTAGTTTTTGTAAAAAATAAAATACCTCTTATCCTGAAGGTCATTTCAAAATTGAATAATATAGCAACACATTAGATTGAAAAAATTGAAAATTTGTTCATAAACCTTCGGTGCAGAATGAGCCGTGTTTATGCTATTTTTTGTCAATTTTTACCTATTTTTTCCCAGTTTAGTAATAATAATTTCTTTTCCTCTTCTTAATTTTAGCACATTTTTCTTAAACTGCACTAAGCAAATCTAAAAATAACAAAGAAATCCCAATATTTATTTATTTTTTTAAAAAAATTGTCGCACCATTCGGATACCTTAACACGTTTAATAAGGAACCGAGTATATTCTTAAATGACAAATAAATATTTCAGGTTAAAGTCAGGGTTTGTGTTTATGTGTGTGGTTTCTATCCTTTCACTTTTAATTACGTATTTGGCGTTTGTAGAAAAAGTGGTTTTTTTTTCTGTGTTAAGATGATTTGCAAGTAAAGAGATAGAATTTTTTCTTTAAATCTACACAAGTAAGAGTGACCCTCTCGAGACCAAATTTGGTCATCAAATCTGGTGACAAAAAATATATGCCTTTAAAAAATCTCGAAGGAATGAGGATGATTATTTAAGAGATGTTTCAGAAGCTTCTAGAACAGGGGTACTCAACCTTTTTTGTCTGCTGAGCTGCATACATAAGTCAACTTTTTCACATGGGCCGCATACAGATGTTAGCTATTTTCCGCGGACTGCAACGTGAGGATAAAGGGGAGTGGGGAAAATGTTTTAAGACGAAGATAACATTAAAAATTTAAAGTATGGAAAATTGATCAAAATATTATACATCCTGTTTTGCTTTTTTTAATTATTATTTTTTATATTTTTTATTTTAGTCACTAACACTAAATTAGAAGCACACACATTTAAGAAACACTCCTATTCGCAATTTTTGCACCACTAAACGGTTTCGTACGATTACCAATAATATAACAAACTTCATAGGATGTCTTTGTTACCACTGTGATATTACCGCTGACAAAACACTTTGTTGCTGTTGCAAAGATTATTCAAGAAAGCCTATTTATATCACCTTTTGAAAGAGATCTTCGAGGAAAAGAATGAATGAATGATCTAGGAGGTCTTCGAGGTCATTGAATGGTTCTTGTCTATTGGCAATTTTAAATACAGCACTTTCGTGACAAATCAAACAACAATTGATCTATGTTTGTTTTTCACTACAAATTATTCAACCTCCCAATAGCCTTGAAATGATAGAATACCTTCCAACATTTTTCGCTTGCAAGATACGGAAAATAGTTAAATATTAGTTTCATCCATAAAATTGTCGCTACTCCGCTGTAGTCTGTTATCACTAAGCGTAACCATTATAATACCATATGAATTTTCGCGCCAAATTTTTAATACTTTGTTCTTAAATAAGTGAATTTCTCAGAGCAAAAAACCATGACCGCACCACTTAAAAAAGCTCGGTGGACGGCAGGTTGAGTATCGGTGTTCTAGAAGATTATTTCCAATCTATGTAAGGGCGATTCAAGCAACGCTGGTGTTTGTCAAAGCTTGTCAAGAACTGTGCAATTCAGTGGTCTCTCATGCAATACTATGAATACCTATTTATATCGTTAAATGTTCTTAAAATATATGCTATTGTGGAATACCGAAGACTTAATTGCTTCGTACTAAAAGAAATCTTCTGTATTTTATAAAGAGTCTTGATAATGACTCATTCTTAAAGAAACTATTTGTTGGAACATTCCTTGGAATTTTCCAACATTTGAAAGACAATTTACATCGCAAAAATACATATTTTACAGTTAATTATGAAAATTCAATGTTCAGTAATGAAATATCTGAAATTTGTATTACATAACATGTTAAACTTCGCACAATATAACTCAATTGACCCTTGAACCCTGTAAAATACTGTATTAGCTTCATCTTAAGCTTCATGTATGTCGTATTTACATCCGCTCTCTTCTTTAATAAGACGACATATATGAAGCTTAAGATGAAGCTAATACAGTATTTTACAGAGTAAAAAAAATCTAATTCAAGCTTTTGCTTACAGATGGAAATAATCAAGTTTAAGTGGAATATCACGTGTTTAAGCATGTGTCTTGTAATCTTTATTAAACAACAAATTATTTATGTCCCAATTCCCTAAGTTTATCTTTTCAATGAAATGTCAAGAGTTATCAACATTAAGGTCTTTTAATCCAGTTACGTAATTAATTTCCATTTCTAACACTTCATTCAGTCATCGTAATTATTTAAATGAATGCATCTAATTTAATTAAATGTGTCTCAGATTGGGGCAAGGTAAATATTGACTCCAATCTTATCGAATAGATTGAACTTTGATCTTCTCGCATTCATATTAATTCTATTATAATTAATTCAGATATGCTTAATTTTAATATATTGATTTTACTTCTCTATACTCTATAATGTTAGAAAATATTATATTTTATTAAATTAATTAAATAAGCTAAATATTACTGAGCAGTCAGAGTACCAGTATATTTGTGAAAAATAACTTAATAATTATTTCGGAGACACACACACTAAGAAGGAAAAAATGTAAATAAACTAAAGGAAAATATATAGTGTCTATATTCACAACTCTTGTTGCTTACAATTAGCTGATTGGTATAAGATAATTACTAAACATAACATTTAGGATAATATTACCTACAAACCTGAAACTAAAAGGTCAACAATTATTTTTGTTCAATACTTTGTAATAAATTGATTAACTATAAGATACTAACAATTAGACGTTGAAGATTTTAAATTTATAGATTCCGTCCATTGATACATTCTAGTGTAAATCCCACATTTTAAATATTGTTAATTTTTTTTTACCATTAACATAACTCCTGTTTCCCAGTAAAGGATTAGCGAGGAAGATGCTATATGTATGTTACCGTTAAAATGTAATTCAGTTATTTCATAGAATAAATAAATATTTCTTGAAATAATTAGACGAGCCAGTTAAAGTATATAACAGATGAAAATTTTCATACTATATCTAGTTATTCTATAAAATAACTAATGATAAAGCGTTAAAAAGAGTGAAAAATAAGCAACTTCAAAGTTATTTTATAGATCATAAATAGCTAAAATCTCTCGAAAAATACCTTTTATTTCTATTGCAGATGATTAATTGATAAATAATAATGAAAAGCAGATGATATAATTTATTATTGCTCATTTTGCTAATATTAGTTAAACAGATAATATGTTCCAGAAATAGTTATATTTAAATATTGTTAAAAAAATACGAAAGGGAAGAAAAACATTTCTTCATAAAAACATCGTGTAAACTTTTACAAACAAAATATTAATTTAAATTGTATGAAATATACCTTTATTTTACTTTTCATTATTTATCACGGGTAGGATTGCAGTGATGACACTTTGAATTGTATTGCATGTTATTTTTGAAACAAGCATACTTTTTAAAATTACACAGTTTTTTTTACACGAGCCGACAGCTATAATTGATTCAAAATTGACTAAAAAGCAGTTAGAACTGGTTCAAAGAACTTTAAAGTGGCGTCTTTCATACACTAACGATCAAGTAATCGTTATTCAAGAAAACAACTACTTAAATCGTAGAATTCAAAAATTTTATATACTTAAACTGACTTGTCGTTATTTCATGAAATTCCTAGTTATTCTGTGAAATAACGGATTTCACACTTAAACGGTAACATATATATATTTGGATTACCAAATTTTTCCCTCTTGTTGTATTAAAATTTTATACACAATCTAATATCAGAACTCATCGGCAAATGAAAGTCACACACATATAAGTAAAGAACTAAAATGAAGCAAATTTTAACAAAATTTTAATGAATCTAAAGTTACACAGAATTTATTGTGAATAGAAAAAGATTTTGGAAATTTGCTGAACAACTTTGAATCCATGCACCATTTTAAATAATTACGCGTGCAAACATCAAACACTTAATGAATATTAAAACTATTACGAAGTCTGCATCGATTGCCTCGGTGAACGTTGAGTTAACTATATTGCTAAACAATTTCTAGTTGAAATATTTGTTAAGGTTATTTTCTATAAAGTGAATGAAGCATTTAATCAAAAAGAAGTAAATTTGTATTGATAGTTTCAACATCTTTTCTTTTATTGTTCGAGTTATATACTAAAATTTTGCTGGTTTTAAGGAAATAATTATTCTTCCAAAATGTTCGAATATTCTTAAGACACTCATATCCAAGCTTTCAAAATATGTTAAATCCCTTTTTTATTTCCGATGGTAATTTTATGTCATTCTAGATTTCTAATGCTCTCAAAATCCTTTGAAATGAATGTAAGAAATGTTATTGTAACTGTGCCATTCTTTAATGACTTCGAAAAACATGTTCTAAACTTTTGAAAGCAAGTGCATTGTTATAGAAAGTTTGAACGTGGTTCTCTTTCCCGCCGAAAGGATATTACGGCTGGAAAGATGATTTGCAAGTAAAGAGATAACACTTTTTTTATAAATAAGAGTGATCCTCGCGAAACCAAAGTTGCTCATCAAATCTGGTGACAAAAATAGATGCGCTTAAAAAATCTCGGAGTGTGAACGACTACGTGATGAAATAATTTCAGAAGCTTCTATAAGATTATTTCCAATGTATGTGTATGGGTGATTCAGAAAAACAACATTGGTGTATATGTCAAAGCTTCTAAACAAATTCAATGGTGTCTGGTATGATATTGTGACTACGGATTTATATCGCTTTATGATTTTAGAATCTATGCTCTTGTAAAATTTCAGTAACGTAAGGTATCCGACTACCCTAAAATTGTTAATCTTGCCAAAAATTGACATTTTTTAATGATATTTTTTTATTATTTTCCATTCACTAGAACAAAAACTACAAGTGTTTTAGAAAAAGCAGACGCCATTACTTTAAGCATGATTTCATACTTTAAAACGCGTTTTACTCGAAATGTGTGTTTTTGTTTTGTTTTTGTTTTAAATACTCAAACGGGGCCAGTGATTGCTAAAAAATTTTGAAAATAACTAACTGAAATTTTTTCTGTAAGTTCTGTATAATAGTAGAAGAGTTTTAACCTTCAGATTTATCAATCACTGTTTTATTACAAAATTTACAATCCTTATGTGAATATAATCACAGTCATTTTAAGCAATTTCATGTAATAACTAAGATAAAGTGTTCTAGTTTTTATAAAAATTAAAACATCTCTTATCCTGAAAGTCATTTCAAAAATGAATAACATAGCAACACATCAGAATTAAAAAATTGAAAATATGTTCTTAAACTTTTGGTACAGAATGGGCCGCGTTAATGCTATTTTTTGTAAATTTTTACCTATTTTTCCCATATTAGTAATAATAATTTTATTTTCTCTTCTTAATGGTAGCATATTGTTCTTATAATATACTAAAAAAATCTAAAAATAACAACAACAAAAATCCCCATATCTCAATTTTTTTTTTTTTTTAAAGTTGTCGCAACAAGTCGGATACCTTAATAACTTCATACTAAAAGAAATCTTCTATATTTACAAAAGAGTTCCTAATATATATTATGATTCATTCCTAAGGAAACTACTTGTTAATTTCTATTTAAAGGTAACAACACCGTAACATTACACATTCTATAGTATTCTGTAGTTTCTTTGAAAATAGAGCATTAATATCTTAGGTCACATAATGAACCAGGATATGAACTATTAAAGTAGTTTCTGGCGAGAAAGAACGTGAGTGAATAGGGAGCAGCAGCTCCTTATTTTGATTTTAACATTCTCATCATAGTGCTGATAGTAGGTCTTCTACTTAGTCTATATAGAAATCACAGAAAAAAAGCTAACAAGAAGTATTACTTTCCATAAGAATATATCAACTACTGTAACAAGATACGTTTCTGTAAAGAAAAGCTTCTAAGTCTTAGATTTATATTATATGCTATGATGTATCCATGGTGATTTCCAATAAATACGTAGCTTCTTTATGCGTGCTGAATATGTCTGGAAAGTTAATAGAACGAATGAAAATAAATACGATCACCCCCTACTAAAATCTTGTAGCATCCATAAACTTTCTTACATAATTTCTTTTCGTGGATAAGTATTTAGACATCAAAGGAGATGGGTGCCTTTCACCCACTCTATCAAAAAGAGACATGCGAATTATCATTACTCCTAGTGTTGTCAGCATGAGAGGACTGTTATTGCGAAGTTGAATTTATTGATTTGATTAATAAAATTGAAAGGACTGGACGGCGCCGGGAGCATCCAGGAAATAAAAAAGCGTTAAAAAATAAGGAGAATATCCAGAACTTCAACCTCTCCTCTCCGGCGTTTGCCTTTTATGCCTGGTTGTTGTGCCCTTTTTTATTACAGTGGATCGGTCATAAATAAGAAAGTTATTAAGAAAGTTTTGCGAATCGGATGGGGTGAAGTTTTAGTAGATGAGCCTCGAGGTTTTTTATTATTAGATTTTGAAGATGTGTGCTCGGAATGAGTAATTTCTTATCGTTTGCAGAGGTGTTTTTCGACGCATGTGCAATGAATGACCATAAATAATAACTTTAGTAGGAATTAGAGTTAACTGGAATATGCACATTTGTTTTGGCTATATATCTATATTTTTAATCCATGTTTTGAATGGCTCCAATATTTTAATTTAATTTTAAACTTTGTGTAAACATAGCATATTACTTTATGACAGTGCTTCTCAAACCTTCAATATTTGTGACCCAATATTCATACACACAATCATAATTTTCATTGCATCCCCCTTTATACAATAACAATATATTGAATTCCATAATACTACACTTAGACGCTATAACTACAATACGACTTTAACCTCTTAAAATCCACCGGCGTATATAAACGTCTCGTTCAGCTAAAGCATTACTTGCCCCGAAAGTATATATACGCGTTTCCGAAGCACGATCTTATCTTTGCACTGTTATCCATAAATTCATTCCGAAAGCTTTGGAATGCAATAAAAGGACCTTGACAGAGTTTGCGAAGGAATTACTTATTGCAGAGAAAGTTTTACTTATTTATTCCTTTTCATTCCTCCCCCCCCCCATACATCACATACGCGCGCCTACTTGGAAAATGGTGGCATTCGGGATCGAATCGCGTAACATTTAATCGGCAGTTAAGGGATTAAAAATAAACCATACAAATTATCAATATAAATGTTAAATGCTGTATATAATTTTATGTATGACATGCCCGGGGGGTGGGGGTCACTGTTGTGAATTATGGACCAGGTGGTCTGAGTGGGTGGAGTTTAGTTCACACTACCCTGCGACCCCACGCGGTCTATCTCGACAGAAACCATATGTAACGGATTCTGTCTCGAGGGAATCTTGAACTTGGCTTCAGCATAACTAGATGTTCTGTTGTTTACTCGTATATTTTAAATCGGACTCTTTCTTGGCTTCTGCGTACCAGGTGCTGTTGCTTACTAGGATTTTTATCTCGAATATTATAATTTATTCTTTCAGTAATTCAGTCTAATAATTGTAATAATTAGTTAAAGATTGTTAAGTTTATCGTTGAAAGTTTTTGTTACCAATAAATCCAGGAAAAAGTCAAATTCTAGGACTCCAGAATATTATTATTTAATAACACCAGGCACAGCAACAGTATCATTTACAGTCACTGCTAATTATTAAACTTGTTTTTAACTTAATATTTTTTAATTAATTATAAAACACATTGTGCAATACTGAGTCATTTAAAAGTGCATGACATCAGTGCAAATGTGTATTTTATATTTTATTATGTCAGAATGCATCTTGTCAGTTTACTTTCAGTAAATTAATAATCTTTTAAAATAATCTTTTTTTGTTTTCAACTTTTCAATATTCTCGCACCTTCTTGTAGAGTTATCACGCCCCCCCCCTCCAGGGGCCGCACCCTACAGTTTGAGAAATACTCCATTATGATAATCTTTATTAATACAAATTAGTTAGAAAAGATATTGCTACTCTTAAATAGAGTATTAGAAGTAACAGACAATAATGTATAGCCTATTATTTTGTTATTTTATAACTTCATAATCTATTGCGATAATCTCCTATTAATCAAATATTTTTGACATACGTAATTGGTAAGCAATTCGAAATAACGGTGAAGGTTTTTAAAAGAACGTACACACAAATTAAAATTATAAAACGAATTCACCGTTATGTTTGAAATGACGCTACTAGCTATCTAGAATCAACTATACTACTCTCTAGTAACAATGGTTACTTAATTCACAACTACTAACTATTCATATCTTATACATTACTAAACTACCTCATAGTTCACAACAACCTCACAAACTCTACTCTCTTAGACTCTTTCTTATACACTCCTTTCTCACTACTGTCATAAACATAACCCCCGCCTAACGGAAATATAATTGCAGAACACCACAGTTGAAACAGCGCCATCTACTACCTTAACAATTTGTGTCTTTTTTTTTTTTTTTTTTTTTTTTGGCCATTAATTTAAATTTTGCATAATCCTACAAAACTTTATTTTTTTTTTCCTTCATGAAATAAATTTCAATAAAGAAGCAATTTATAATTTTTCTCCTTTTTTTTTTTTGTATGATTTTCAAAGTATTATGCGATGTATAATTTTGTACGTTATGATATTTAGGACAATGTTTATTCTTCCTGTTGATTGATTTTCATTTATGTCACACTCTGAAACAACACAAGAGCTATTGGCATAATTTTAAGCTATGATCAAGTTACGAGTACGACACCAGAGCTGCCACGCCACGAACGGGAGGGTTTGAACCTCGACAGATTTAACCTTCTGCGTAGCATGTGGTATGTTCGTAGGTATGCGCCTTGATAGTTCACAGTAAGTGTAAGAGAGTCATATGTTGAAGTCTATCGGGGAGAGTCCATTGGTGTGTGCTGGGACGTCGTAGAGTGTTGAAGCCTGTAGAAGTGTCTCTCCAGCTTCTTTTGTTTTGCTTTCCAGCCTTGTGTGAAGCTTCGTTACGTTTCGATAATCTCTGGGTTTTCTCTTTTGGTGTCTCTTTAAACAAGGAATACGTCACGCCTACAAAAGTGACCCGTGATGCAGAATCACTTCTGTTGGACGTAGCCGGGATTAATATTCCACTTTTAGTCCTAGACCTCCTCACGCGGTGGACTTTGAAGCCGAAGGCTAGCGTGGGAAATGAGCCTTTCACCTCTCTTTTGGTTGGATAAAGGTAAATCACAAAGGTAGACTTGCCTCAGAACAGCGTTTTTCAAACTCTGGGGCGCACCCCCCTTGAGGGGTATGATAATCCTACTTGGAGGGCACGAGCATAACGAAAACTTGAAGATAAAATATTATTTTTAAAAAAAAAGAAGAAGAAGAAAACGAGTCTCTCGTACAGTAGTCGCATACGATGTGTAACATCTGACATGTTATCGTGGTAAATTCGCAACAGCAACTTAAATCCTGAAAGAAATGAATCGAGTATGATTGGAAATAATTTTCTATGGAATAATTATATCTTTAATGAAAATTTTATTTAATTAACACGAGGAGTAATGCAATTTTTTATCAAAAATAATTATTCTTGTTCAATTTGGGGAAGAGTGGTAACGATAATTTATGATAACTAAAATATGAACCATATACTTGTGTTTTCAAAGTATTTAAAAACCACTGAAAAATAGCGTCAATAACAGTACCACTGTTAGTTGTCGAAACATTTCGATTTGTGTTCATTTCGAGCTTGAGTTCATCATTCAAAAAAGCTATGAGCGGCTCGGCTTCTAGCAAACTGAAGTTAACTTTAAAATCACCACTCAAAATCATGGGAAGCGAGTGATAGTTTTTTTTTAAAAAAAGAGCAGATCCACCTTCGGTATATGGTAAAAGTAAAAAATGCCGGAAATCTTAATTTTTTTAACCTTTTGATTCGGAAAAATGTATACGACCACTGAAATCACTGTTTGTCCATTTTTAAATAAGCATTTTGCCGCACATATGTCCCCAATATCTTGACTAACAATACCCAGTCCACTTGTTTGACGATAAGTAATATCCATATGTCGAGCCACAACATGCGAGTTGTTCTGTTTACGATAGATCGCAACACCAGCTGCTCTGTGGCCCTGTCGTTTAAATTGTACGCAGCAATCGAAGTCAGGTATCGAAACACGTTCGTCATTGTCTAACCACGTCCATGCCTAAAGGACTTAACTTTTTCTCTGATCCTAAAGTGAGAAAACAAAAACAAAGATCCCATGGCCTAGACCGCAGGGAATGGCGGCGGAGCCCCCCCCCCCGAATGAAGGAGAAAAAACAGAACTTCATTGAATAGCACGCGCTTCCCCAACTTCCTGTTACGCATTTCCGTCCCTTTTCACGAAGTCACTCCCCCAAATCTCCAGCAATCGAGAGGAAAGATGTTACACATCAAAAAATATATATTTACTGAAGGAAAGCAAAGCAAAATACATTCTAAACTATGAAAATTAACAAAATACTTATCCTATTACTAAAAAGTAATTTAAATATTTATTACTTAAAAGTAAAATATACAAAATTCACTGCTTATATTTGTAATTTGTACGGTTTATAAATAAGGCCGTATTGTAGCTTTAGCATAAAACTACATTATTATTGCATTCAATACATTGTCATTGTATAAGGGGTGCGAGATGATAATTATGATTAAAACTTGGGTCGCAAACTTCGTAAGTTTGAGAAGCACTGTCTTAGAACATAAACGTCGTAGTGTTCGATCTTGGATATTTTCCCACGTTAAACTCCATGACTGTTGAGACGTCTCTAGTTCTCTAACAGGAAATGAATCCTTTGATGGGAACCGTCTCAAACCATTTAACTTCCAATTAAAAGTAACGCAATTCGCTTGCCAGTGCCACCGTTTTTGTCATAGGCACACGTATGCGGAGTACTGGGGGGCAGGGGGAAATAAATGCACAAATAAGCAAATTTTTCTCTGAAATAGGTTAATTCTCTGCAAACATTGTCAAGATCATTTTTTTTGCATTCTAAGGCCTTCGGAATAGTTTTACTGAGAGCAATGTAAAGATAAGAATCGTACTTTGGCAGGACGGATATATGTCTCAGCACTCAACACACCAGTTCAACAGGAGCGATATATACACCGGAGGCACTCAAAGGATTCGTAAATCAGTTCTTCTACACCAGAGATTCCCAAACCTTTTTGCCTCATAGACACCTTGCCATATTTTTCCCTTTTCGGTAGACCCCCTACTTAAATAATATTTGAATTTTTGCAAATTTTTCAACTTCTGTGTTTGCTATCTCGGGCTTTCCACCTATTGACATCTTTATAATCAGAAATAATGAATTCAAGAATGCAGTGAAGAACTGTACCAATAAGAGTCTAGATGGTACCCTGCGATTTTCTGATCTCCCTCATCCTTCTGAACGATTTCCCCTTATTTTTGTTAATTACAGTAAAAATATTGAAGACAACTTTCCTGTTGTCTGCTTTACAGATGGTAGCAAAATTAACAATAAGGTTGGCCTTGCATTTGTTGTTTTCCAAGATTTTATTGAAATTGAAACTCGCCAATTTAGAATAAGAGAAGAATGTAGTGCGTTTCAGGCTGAATTACTTTACATAGCTCAAGCAGTCTCATGGATCTGTAAAAACGAAAACCTTTCATCGGATTTTTTAATTTGCAACGATTCTCTTTCATCTTCATATGCTTTAAATAACATTGATTTTCAAAATCAACTGACTGTTAAAACGCAAATTGATCTCAATTTTCTTCGAAGCAGAGGTGTAAAAGTTTCTTTTTCTTTTGTTCGAGGTTATACAGAAATCTATGGCAATGAACGTGCTGACTGGCTTGCAAAAGAAGCTACAAAATTAAGTTTTTTGATTCCTATGAGCATTCCGAAATCATATTATAAAAATATTTTTAAGGAAAAAATTATTTCCGATTGGAATAAATTATATCAAATATCAAATAATGCGCTCTTCACCAAGGAATTTATTCCTTCTATTCAGAGACGTTTAAAGGCTAAACACTTTCAACCTAATTTTATGCTTACCCAGTTTCTAACTGGTCATGGAAACTTTAAAGCCTATTTGAAACGCTTTAATTTGTAGCCAACTGACCAGTGTTCTTGCTCCAGTGACACAGTCCAGGATGTCAAGCATCTAATATTTGCTTGTGCTAAATTCTCTTCCGAAAGACGTACTCTCATGAATTGCCTACAAAAGAACAATATAGCGTGGCCTCCTCCTTTCTCTGCCTTTGTTCAGAGCAAGTCTTCTTTTACATCGTTTTGTGCATATATTAATAGCATTTTTTCTCGTATTGTTTAGATTGTAAATTAAAATTTTTTTTTTACTATTTTATTATTTTTTGTGTGTTTGCTAACATTTACTGTGTATGTATGTATCTCTCTCTCTCTCTCTCTTCTTTCTCTTTTTTTTTAAAGTATATTATATATATATATATATATATATATATATGTCTGTGTATATATTCTTAAGTATTTGTGTGTATGCATGCTTTTACGCATTTGTATTTTGAAAATCTTATTCTGATCACACATGTGCTTCCAAACCTTCACCGTTGTATAATTTTAATTACCGAATGTCTCCGTTTTTGCATGTGAGCAATGTTGTATTTTGTACTGTGTTTATTGTATTTGCATCCCGTCTTGTTTCTTTTTACCTTTCGATTTCCCATTTGTGCTTGTATCCCTGTACTTAAAACTTCCTACCACTATTGATTGAGTATTGACTTACGTTTGTAAGCCTTGTGTTATGCTTGTTGGCACACAAGGTGTCTACCTAGAGTCTAAAAAAAAATGTGATTTTGACAGCTGGTATAGAGCTATTTACTTTAAAACATTGAAATTTCTAACTGTAGTGAAGTACAGTGTTTAAAAATTAAGAAAGAACATGTTAATTAATTAAATCAAAATTTAATTATTGCACAAAATAACTATTACATAAATTAACTGAGCAACAAACAAATGTTTTTAGTGTGAGGGATGAATCTGGGGATTCAATAACAAATTTTTAACAGTTTGTACCAGTCTTTTATCAGGTTTATCCTAAATATCTCCTCAATTAATAGTGTCCAGCCTTTTCTTCTTTTCTTTTGTTTTGGAGTTAGGCAAACGTGCTGAAACTCCTCAGTTGAAAAAGCAATTACAAGCTTTCTCAAAGTATTCCATAAAATGGAATAAATAACAGGGGTACATCTATTTAAAGCCAAAATTGCTGACATCCGTTTCTGAACTTTAATTTAAGATCTTCGTTAGAGCCTAATTCTTCTAATTTGACATCTTTTTTTCAATTTGACCATATAAATTAATTACCTACTGTGATATTACCATAATCAAAGAATTACCAAATCTAATTTCAAAATCTAAAAAATGGACATTTAAATGTTGAATGTAGGTTAAAACGTCTTTTTCCTGGCAGATTTTCTGTGACAATTAAGAAACTGGGAAAATTTGTGACGCCCAATATTATACTCCTTTAGCTTAATTCTTACACCCAAGAAACGCTGAAATACGGTCCTTATTTTAATAAAATTTATGTTGTCACCTTGAAACTGCAAATTAACCTCATTAAATTCAGTAAATAAACCTGTTAAATAGGTGAGTCTGGTTTCCATTTGAGTGAATTTCCTTTTAAAATTAAAGTCAAGATCTGGTTTAATGAGAGTCACAATCGTAGACCCCCATTTACACCTCATGGACCCCCAAATTATTTTTTTGCTAACATAGACCCTTTGAAGGTCGTCATAGACCCCTGGGGGTCTATATAGACCACTTTGGGAATCACTGTTCTACACAGTGGGCTATCAATGGCACTAGGTGTCGAGCAATTTGACGACGCCGACGACAGTTTGTAGCCATGGACACTTGGATTTAACGAGACCACTTATTCTTTTTTTTTTAAATTTATGAACACGCCGCCAAAAAAAATAATGGTAATGTAATGTATGGTAATGTAATTGTGTTTTTTATGGAATGTTTCCATTCTAGCAGATGTCTTGACTAACAAAAGATCTAACCAGAAATTTTCCATGTCAATTACATACATTAAATAACTCAACTAGCATTAACAATCTGATTGATGCTCATTTTAAATAACGTTTCAGGCTTTTATGTATGCATAAAAACCGTCAATTTTGTTTTAAGTAATACGTTAGAGAGTTTGACAAACATTCTGTAACTAAAAGAATTTCAGTTAAATAAAAAAACGGTTTATATTTTACAGTATTTTTTCTTAAGAATATCTTAATAACTGACTCATTCAATCATTCAATTATACTGCTGTTGAAAAAACTGTTAAAGGAATGGACCAAATCCATTTGAAATAAAATAAAATAAAATATACGAGCCAAAAAATTCTAAAAGCGTACCTCTCAATCAATACTTAAAAACTCATTTCTTTCACGAAAAAAGATGCGTTTTCACTAAACCCTTTGGGAGTTAGTTATTCCGTTAATTCTAAAAAAAGTGCAAAATAATCCTCCCAATACAAAAGAACGTCCCCTTGAAAAAAAGAAATCGAACAACAACTAAAATAAGAGGAGACATTTATCAGCCACTCGCATTGTTGCTGTGATAAACTCTTCACACCCTTTGTGATTGCTCCTAACAAAGCTGAACGAGAACAAAGTTGTATAAATGTTGTGCTTATCTTCATTTCCATCAACAAATGAACGCATTTTGACTTTCCGTCCAATTTTTTTAAATAAACCTCTTTGGTGGTACTCATAAAAGCCCTGGAAGGTGCATTTTATGTCAAAGAGTAGATAAGGATGTGTACCTACCTTAGTGAAGTAAGTGCTTTCACTAATTTTTTTTTCATTCAATTATTGCTTATTTTTCGGCAGCATTCTGGTGAAAGACGAAGGACAAAGAATATGTTCCGCGTCACATTCTTGAGCTTAGAATGAAAAGGATGTTAATAAACGTTAACGATGTCTTTTTAATTAGCGATGATGTACATGTGTATTTTTTCTACAGTTAAGCTCTTAAATAAAGAAATTTGTTCAATGCATTTTGGGTAATAGATTAAATGCTTGATCAGCTGTGAAGGAGAGCACTAACTTAAAGAACTTTTACAACACATTGTAAGGTTAATCTGTATTGTTCTTTATGTTAACATAGTGTTCCACTCAGATAAGCCTACAAAGGGCGAAGAATATTTTATCCATGATGTAAACAATGCTTAGCTGTTAATATATATTTTGTTGAAACTTTTTCAACAAAGCAAACATTGCCTTTTTTTTAATTTATTACATTTTCTGAGATCTTCAGAGTTCTTCATTAATGTATCCTTAATAGGGTTTTAAATCTCTTGTAATTCCTATGTCATATCTTCCTATTCAAATTTTTATTTTGAGTCAGATTAAATAAGAATGAAACTTGTCTTAATTAAAAACTTTCAGAAAGTTTTAAACGATGAATATAAATTTAAATAAAATTCTCTGTGTGAATGCAGGAAATTTTATTGCATAAATGTTTTATTGAAAGAGAGAAACATATATTTAAATACTGTAAAATATACATATAAGCATTTTGTACGGGGGGGGGGATGGAGGTTATGGAGTTCACAATAGATGAGAACCACTGCAGAAAATAACAGGCGAGTTTATATCACACACACAAGTTGCTAAATTCATGCGAACTTTAAATGAAAGTTAAGGATAGTCAACCAATGCATTTATGTCTTTAATTTTTTTTCATTTCAAACAGTATAGTTTCATTTTTATTACCGTTTTTTAATTTAAAAATCAGTTATTAGGCTTAGAAATGAGGCAACTGTCTACTGTGTGTCTAGATCCTTCCCTTTCCCTTACAGAAATCTTTACAATTAACTCAACTACTAATACTTAAGGCTAAATTTCCAAGTTTCGTAGTTAAAATATTAGTGAGAACCTCAAATATATCAAATATTTGTCACATGAAATACTGATTATTATTGCAAATAACAGCTAAAAGACCATTGAAGTTCTTTCTTAACGCGGTGATTACTTTTAAGAATGGCAACTTCTCATGCTTTATATGTGTAAACTATATTAATAACTATATTTACTGTTAAGCATCTGACAAAGATCATCATTCTTAAAAAATACGAGTAAGTAATATCGAATTATTTGAATAAATATTTGAACAAGAATAAATATTTTAGATAAAAAATTGCATTACTCCTTGTGTTAATTAAACAAAATTTTCATTAAAGATATAATTATTCGATAGAAAATTATTCCCAATCATACCCGATTCATTTTTTTCAGGATTAAAATCACTATTACTCAATTACCACGATAACATGTCAGATGTTACACATCATATGCGACTACTGTAAGGCTCGTTTCTTTCTTTTTTTTTAATTTGAAACACTTTCAAATTATATTTAGGCTTGTATCTCATTTACCAAAGTTCCTCGGTGTAATATTTAAAACGTTTAAGATTTAGTTCAGTTTGAAGTGTAACAACTCATGTTACTTTCCACAATGAATACAGGACCCACCACTGCAGATGAATATCATTGCCCTCAAACCAGACTACCTATTAATTCAAAATATTTTATCTTTCAGTGAAACTTATTCCAACTTATTCAACAACAGTAAATTTTAGAGACTCGTCTCTAGACCGGTGTGTAATCTAAGTCAATGCAGTTTAGTCTATTAGTAGCCACGGGCCCATTTGGTGATTTTAGAATGTTTCGTGCACCACTCGGCGCCAAAAATATATTTGGTACGCCAGACAGTTTAGTTTCATTCTATACATATATCAGTCAGTATTGTGTGTAGCAGAAAGTGTGTATTATGTGCTTCGTTTCTTTACACAAGTAAACAAATTTGAGTTTCGACTGTACGTTGAACGGAACAGAATTGTCATATTTGAAGTATTTGTGGTTAGGTGTTGAAATTAAAACGAAATACTTTACATAAATATTGAATTTATATATAGAAATTAGAATATATAGAAGATT